>JAILXH010261155.1:4330-14605 GCA_023558415.1 Piaractus mesopotamicus
GAAATTCTTGTATCAGTATATGAATCTGTATATGTTGGTTAATTCAAATCTGAAATATAGTGACACATACACACATTCTCCTGCTTAAAAACCACCCACCCCTACTCAGGAATATTAGTTGGATCAGTTGTGCTAGAGCAGTGGTTCCCAAGCGGGTACACTGGGGGTACATAAAGCATTCTCACATTTACATGTAATTTAATCTTTTCAGTTGCGCAATTATACAGGTACTTCCCCAATGCAAACAGCTCTGCACTCCACTCACTATCTCTGGAGAAAGAGATCCTTACTGAAATTGCTGCTGTGTTTAATCAAAAGGCCATGCCAAATTTCAGAATAGTTCAAGTGTTGCACACGGCCATGTATGTGGCATTTATGCATGAGCGGTAAATGTGTGATATTTCTATGTTCTAATAGTTTGATATTTTTTGTCTTCATTGCCATTCATATAAAAGGTAGCTTTGGAGAGGGATTTTTTTTTGGAGAGGCTTTTCAGAAACTCGAAGCATTGGTGTTTTATCTTGCTTCATGACAGCTCTAATACTGCACTCCACACACCTAAGCCCCTCTATTTTTTCATTTAATAACAGCCATAGACTATATAATTCTCAAGCAGTGAAGTGTGCAGTATCTTGTCCATGCGTTCAAGATAAAACAAAATGGACCAATGAATGAATCAATTGGAGCAGATATGGAGCGGGTTTTCTCTGATGTGTGAGCAGGAAACAGCATATAGAATACTTGGAGCAAGGTGCGGGAATTTCTGCCGCTCCATTTCACTCACTTTGGTCAGGAACTACTGATGTAATCAGTTGCTATGATGACATAAAAGATGGATAAAGAGTATGCACAAATGGGATTTGGCATCAACATGAGGGTTCCGTAAGTTTAAACATCTACACACACATTTTAAAGTGAGAGCATATTGGTTATCCAAGGAATAAAAGGCTGCAACTGTGTTTTTTTATATTTACAATGGGGCATTTTGGCCTTTTGGATACTAATACAAGTATCCAGATTAAAAGTCAGTACACAGACTACAGACAGAATAGAGCAGTTCCGGGTTTCCCAATCCCAGTCCTACTGACCCCACATTATGCACATTTCTGTGCTTTGTCTCATCTAGCACATCCGATTAAACTCACTAGGGCTACTTTCAGACTGCAGGTAAAAGTGGCCCAGATACGATTTATTGCCCAAGACTGATTTTGTTGTTCGGTTGTTCAGATTATGTTTTTAAATGTGACCTATCGTTCATGAGTCTGAACAGATTTTCACACAACATGAAACTTTAGTATTTAACTTGATGACCAACAGCAGACACAAAAACTGGATAAATTTTACAGAAAAAGAGTAAAAATGGTGAATGTTTGTGCTTGTTTTAAATGTAGAAGCTGATCAAACAGAGAAAGGAATCTTGGTTTCTTTTGTTTACCTGTCATGAAGAAAAACGCAAGCAAATGGGCGCAAACTGACAAAATGGTGACATACTAGTTAACAGTCTTGATCTCTGTGATCTTTCAAACCTTTTTTTTTTTTTTTTTTTCAAGAAAAAGTATTTTTGTTTACTTTTACATCGGCTACATAGTGTACCATAGCAACAGGCATTTTGATGGCATTGCCAAGAAGGGTCGGTCCCCACATGCGGGAAACTGACGAAGATTAAAACGGACCGATGTGTCACATGAATTCCTGTCTGACTGTTCAGACAGGAGATCATTTTACCGCATGTCAGATATGCATCATATTTCCATACCACACATGAAAGTGGCCCAAATCAGAATTGAAAACATCAGTGTTTTTACTATTTACAATGCCACACGAAAAAAAATTGGTGTAGAAAAAGTGAAGAAAAGAAAAGGTTTGGAACAGGGCCAATTTTGCCTCCAGTGTGAACATACCCTAAGTAATTAACAAGCTACTCATTTGCTGGATCAAGTATTCAGAATTGAGTAAACACAAAACTAGGGGTAGACTCCTAGTGAATATCTGCCCCAAATATTGGTTACTGGTATCCTTGATTACTAATAATCTCTATCAGCCCTGGAAAAATCATCAGTCGACCCTTACATGAAACCGTGCAAAGCATACGGCCACCAGAACTAGGAGCCCCTCAGACAGTTACAGCTGTCCTCTATCAAGGGTGTGAGGTGCCTCTGTCCTTTCCTCTGCTCCCAAACACACCAGATTTAACTACTCAGCTAATTAACAACAGCTGAACAATGAATGGATAACATCTCCACAAGCATGTGTTCACTGGCTAAATTAATACTCAATCTTCCAAGTTGGTAGCCACCTACCTGTCAGGCAGAATGGAAAATTGTGACAAATAATCCTGCTAGAAAAGCAAAGCTAACAAATACCCGCTACTTTGAAGACAAGTTGTGCATGATTATGGCTGACCAATTTAAAAGAGCTATTGATTAAATCAGTACAAAGAGAAAACTTTCATGTGTGTGGTGTCAGTAAGCTGCTGCTGCTAACCTGGAAGGTTTTTCTCTCTCTTCTCCTGCAACTGCTCTTGTCATTTTCTTCTCTTCATCCTGATTCAAACAAACACAAAAGCTACATCAGCAGAGCAAAACATGAAAATACAACAAAACCCACCTCTCCTTTACAATGCATTTTCATGGTACACACACAAAGATAATGAAGAGATGTGGGTCTCATGTCCTCTAGTTTTGTTTGGAAATGTCTTCACTGTTTCCATGAGGTCTTTAAATAAACCACCTTGTTTGTGTTTTCCTCAGATCACACTGCACGTGTGAGAACTAGAGTTGAACTCACTTGCGCCCAGAGAGACACAGTCAGTCTGGCGTATCAGTATTAGCATGGCAAACTCATCATAGGAAACACAACAAAGGCAAATGCGTCCAACACATCTGAAATACTGAGTGATTGATAACATGAACAAGCAAAACACTCACTTTCTTTTTACTGGGTGGGCTGGATTTTTCCCGTGGGGAAGAGCCTGAAGAAGTGGAGGAGGAGGATTCTGAGTCAGATTCCGAGGATGAAGAGTGACTGGAGGAGGATGAGTGTCGTTCAGATGATTTTTCTCTCCTCCTGGGTTTTTCTTTTGCTCTCTCTGCTTCCCCTTCTTCTGGTGGTGGTGATGGAGGAAGCACAGAAGGGGTACTTTTAGTGTCCTCTGCTGCTTCAGGTGCCTGCGGAGATGCTGGTTTGTCTGTTTCTGCCTGGGGCTTCACGTCTTTGTCATCCTCCTTCTCAGGCGTCAACTCAGGTGCGGCAGCGCACTCCTCGGTCTGCATGGCAACGTCTACATCAGCATGCCATGGTCCAGAGACAAGGACTGACACCTGCTCAGGTTTGGAAGGGGACAGGAGGCATTCAGGTGGGGGAACTTCAGAGAACATCCGTGGTCGCTTAGTAACAGCAGGAGGGGAGGTGGTTGGTGAGGTATGATGGAAATGGGCAGAGCCCTGAGGAGATGCCTCACGGTGACGTTTTGACGATAAATGGGCACCCTCCTTGGCCTTCTCAGGCTCCTTCTCTTTTTCCTTCTCCTCTCTTAATCCTTCTCTTTCCTCCTCTTCTTTGTGTTGCTCAGGTCTTTCTTCCTCCTCCCTCTCAGCCTCTTTCACAGCCTCTGCGTCCTGAGCACTGCCTTCAGTGATAGAGAGGAAAGTGGCCACTGGTTCAGGCTCTTTGGGCAGCTCTTCTTGGGGTGAATCTTGCTGACCAGGAGAAACCATAGCACCACTCTTGGCATGAACATCATCTTCTCCCCTGGAGATCTCAAGCACACTATTCCCAGCCTCTGTTTCCATCTGTGCATCCTCTTGTTCTGCCACCTCCATTGCTCCATCTGCTTCTTCCTCTTCCTCCTTCTTCTGCCCACCAAAAGCTCCTTCAGACTCCATCTTGCGCACCAAAAGGCTGAGCGGCCCCGGCCTGCGCTGGGATGGTGGCTCTGGGCTGCTTGATCTGGAGCTAGAGCTGGACTTCTGCCTCTGTAGTGATGGAGGAGAAGAGGCACCACTCATTCCAGCTCTAGCACCTTCTCCTGGGGCTGCAGGCTCGTCCTGGTCTGGGGGGCTTTGCTTGGGGGTGTCCGGCATGGGGAAAGAGAGTTCTGGGGGTGGAGATGGAGGAGGCGTGGGCTGGCGAAGCTGCAGAGGAGAATGATGCACAGGCTGTGGCTGAGGTGGAATGTGCTGAGGAGGCTGAAGCTTGCGTCTGGAACGCTGCGCAGACGCTGCCGGCGGATGGTGCACGGGAGGAGCGCGGGCATTCTTCCTCCTATGAGAAGGGCCCCACTCATCATCTTCATCACTATCATCGTCATCGTCTTCATCTTCATCGCTCTCCTCTTGAGTATGAGCAGACTGACTAAGCTGTGGCATCGAATGTGCAGGCCCTGCTTCAACAGGGGCAGTACCTTCTCTTTCTTGTGGACGGGGCACGAGACCCTGTCGTTCTGGCTGACCAACTACACGCACTGAGAGAGAGGCAACCGCGCGGGGAGGGGAGGGAGTGGCAACCTCCTCTTGAGAGAAGGAGGGCTGCCATGTCCTCCCAGTGGAGGCATCAGGGGGTTGCTGGGCTACTGGAGCTGAGCCCACACCCAGCCTGCGAGCTCCTGGCAGACCTGGATCCTGTGGCAACCCTCCTCCACGATCCCCTCCCTCATCGTCTTCTGCTCGGGACAAAGTGGGGCGAGATGTTACCTTGTGACGCTGCAGAACAGACAAAGAGGGGGGGGAAAAAACTTGAAATAGATGTGGGTCATATAGCAAAACTGTAATACTGATACTTCAAGAAGTTTTCAAGATAGGCGATGTCACAATATTTATTTTTCTGACTTCTGATAAGTTGGAACAAAGTAGTGATATTAGTGACAACAATACTATCAAAAACTATGAATACAAGGATTTGTATTCAACGTTTCACATATTGTATGGCACCAAATCCAATTAAATGGGACTAATTATGCTCTCTTTGTAATCAAACATGCAGGTGGATTAACAGGACTAATTATGCGCTCTTTGTAATCAAACAGGGAGGTGGAAATTTCTTTTGGAGTACTGACAACATCCACGACATGCTCAGAAAAGCTTATTGTGACAACTTAAAAGCACAGTCAAAACAGAGTTTGAAGACACTGAGAATGATGAACAGACACGGAAAAGTAAGTTATTCCGAATATTTCTATGTTACTTTTTTTAAGAAAAATTAGTGTAAATCACAATGTGGACTTGGCAGGATGAGAATTTGAGAGATGTTTAATGCCAATGTGACAAAGTATTATTTATTCTGTGTTTCAAATATACAGACAATTGTCTCTGTTGTTTAAGTCAATGCAAATCAGAAATTGTAAAGCATTTTCCTTCGATATACCAACATATTTTAAGTGAAGCATAGTATCAGAGATCTTTAAGTTGGCTTAACATTTTTGCTCAATAATAGTTGGGGGCTGTGGGAGGAAGAGGTGAAAAAATTGCTTAATATTATTGGTTAATATCCATGCCCACTGGTGCACAGTGACAAAATTCAGAAAGATGTTTTAGAGGCAAGTAGAAGTAATTTCACTGTGATAGCAGAATGAAAAAAATATTTTTCTTTTAAATGATGAGATGAATAGTGCCTATTATGGGCATGACCTAACAAGGTAGAACAAAAGGCTAGTTTTCATTTTAGGTTAACTTTAAGAACATCATGTTTAGTACCCTCTCATGTATATGTTTAAAAAAATTCAAATTCTACTTTTGTTTACTTTAAAAGCATATTTTACCTTTTTCTGAAGAATCTGATACTCACGTTTCATCTCAAATCTATTGTAAGCCTTTACAAACAATAGCTAACCCACAAATACTCATGTTGTTTCTACAGCTGCTTTCAAAAGCTTTTCACCTTGCATCAAAAGAGTTACAAATTCACTTTTTGTTTTGTCCCGACTGTTAATTGCACACTGACCAAACAGCAAAAGGCTGATCATGCAGACATCAACACTTGGTCACAAGATATTTAATGTGCATTAAGGGAGAAAACAGCCAGTAAGCCCA
Source organism: Piaractus mesopotamicus (assembly GCA_023558415.1). Lineage (NCBI taxonomy): Eukaryota > Metazoa > Chordata > Actinopteri > Characiformes > Serrasalmidae > Piaractus > Piaractus mesopotamicus. The sequence continues at coordinate 10,357 of JAILXH010261155.1, forward strand.
TTAGTTTATCGCAAATTCAGTTTTTAAAAGGAAAAATATCTGCTTAACTGTTTTGCTGTTGTACAGCATTCCTGAATGCAACCAGTGAACATGACATAGTCCACACTAGTTCACGATAAACTTTATTTATTTTAAACACAGAGATGAACTCTGACTTCCAAGACATGTTCTGATCAGCCACAGCGCAGACTGGAGCCAGCGGCCTCACTACACACAGGTGTGTTTGTTTAGAAAACGTATGTGCTAACCTTTTCTGGCAGGTAAGATGAATCATCATCATTGGCCTCTGTGTGATCTTCCTCCTCAGGTCCTGCAGGGCTGTTTGAATCTAAAGCCACACAAGGCAGGAGTCAAAGGTCATAGTTGAATCAGAACGTATGTAAAGAAAGATCAAACTTGACAGATACAGAATAAGTTAATAGAAAACACTTTGTTACAAGGCTGTGAACAGAATGATCAGTAATGTTTACTGCTACACAAAATAAGGTGGGTTATATTCAACAGAAAACGAAGTCTAGTTTGTGCCTGGTATTTCCTCAGATCACACTGCACGTGTGAGAAGTTGAGTTGAACTCACTTGCGCCCAGAGAGACACAGTCAGTCTGGCGCATCGGTATTAGCATGGCAAACTCATCATAGGAAACACATCAGAGACAAACATTAATGATACATCGTGTTTGCACCTCTGTGATATCAGCACTGCAAAAATTCCTGTCCAAAACACATCCAGTGATACAGAGCAACATGCAGGCCTGTCACAGTCATGAACTTCTAGCTGACGATTTACTCCCAAGACTTCCAGTTAACAATTTAACTGGCTTTTTTCTTCAACTTATGCAACTATTAAACTACAAGCCTTAAGTTGCCAAATTGGCGATTTAGCTACCCGGCTTCCTAACTGCTGATTCCTAGTAGATGAAACTCACAACTCAAGTTCAAACAAACACTACTCACTGCTGCATTCTAAAAGCCAATATATAGTCCAGGTGACAAGTGTCACTCAACAACAAAAAAGGACCTAAATTTGAGACTAAATTTGTGCCTCCTAGGGAGTCGCAGATCTTGTCGCATACATGAAAAAATCTGGAAGGGCGCAGACGTTGCACAGTGCTCTAACTGAATAAAAAACTCAAAGTTCGACATTCTGGAGTGTTGCCGTGGTTACAGCGTCCGGCTATGTTTATGTTCTTGCTGCTCCGCTGCTGTATGTGTGAATGGGGTGTGCGCGTGAGCTGTGGCACTCGCTGGCCATGTTGCTTACATCACGCAGAAACGGGCTGCCAGCTATTTAAAACTAGGATCAATCCATAATCAAAAGATGTTTCGTTTTCATTTTCAAACCTTTTCCACGGTTGCAGTTGCTGTAGCGACCATGCAGCTTAAAATTTTTGCTGTTAAAGCAGTTTCACTGTAGCAGCTGTTTCCTGATTGCTCTGTGCAGATTCACTACTGTTTCATCGGCTGCGATGTCATCCATTTTCATGGAAACTACAGATGCTCTATTTTGATGTTTTGCCGCTGGCGCAAGACTGTAAAAGCCTACAGTGCTGATACATCTGTCGACCACAGTTTATTTTTAACAAGGGTCATATGTCGCCTTGACTATAAATTGATCTTAAAGGTATTGTAGCATCAAGTCAGAAGCTAGAAACGCATTTTATTTGCATGTATTTTCCCCAACTCAGCTAACGCAAACACAACCAGTTCACATTCTGTTTGTGACAAACACTTCATTGTGAAAGTTAACAACTGTGGAAAATAACTGCCGTCAGCTTGAATAATCAGCTGGTTATGTAATAACTGTGACAGGCCTAGCAATATGTGAGCTGAATCCATGGATGTTATCTACACTTAAATACAATATGAACACAACACTTCTTACGCAAAATATTTTACTGAAACCGCGCAACAAACACGGTGGATCATGAAATTTCTGTGACCACCATTTGTCTGTGGCAATGTGACATATTTCCAAGATAAAACTCCTGGATCCTGGAACTGCTGTGAAATGGGAGCAAATAAAAGTGTTTTATATTTTTGTTCAGTATAGATGCCTGTGGTGGCCCAGAAGTCACTTTTGCTTTTGAGGGCTACAAGTTGTGCTCTGCTGTGTCTTACCATCCGCCTCGGCTGCCTCTCGTGCCTCTCTTTCCATTCTCTGGCGGAGAAGCTCTTGTTGCTTGGCCAGGTACTGTTTGATGAAGCTGTTCTGGCTCATCTCCTCCCCTATCTGAACCATAAATAAAAAAAAAGTGCACACTTCAGCTCGAGTCCAAGTCCCAGATCCTATGTATCCCATTAGTGCTAAGAGCTGGTTTCATTAATAACTCAAGTATGCCGTTTTTGGAGTAATTTAACTGATAGATATTAGAAACACCATTGAAGAGCCATAGAAACTGAACCCAAATTAGTATTGCTATTCTCTGGATCTTGGAGATCTTGGAGAGTCTCCAGAAAAGACTAGTGTGTATTCCTGACCCCCCCCCCCATCAAGTGCAGGCAGCCCTTCCAGAAATTTAAACATTCAGCTATTTTTTTTTTTTATTAGATGCACACCAAGCTAAATCGCCTTTCATCTTAAAACAGTCCCAAATTCACAGTTGCTAAATGACCAGTTATAGTTGTACACCAAGTGTAATTATATTTATATATAAGATTTACTTTTGTAGTTAGTCTAATCTATTGCATATATCTGTTGCATCTCGCCTGAAATTATAAGCTGCATGAATAATAACACATTCAACCCAATGTTTTTAATTGCAGTATTGACCATATATTCTGTATAGTCTTCTTCAGTAAATAAATCACACCAAATGTCTCATGAAAAACATACTTAACCCTAACCCGAGCCTTAATGACTTTTGTGACTTAACGAAGTTTGGTTGTCGGTGTCTGCAGGTTTTCATTCCATGTTTGAAGACTGAGACCAATTTGATTAAACAAGCAGCATCAGCTGTGCTCCTGCTTTGCTGGAATGAAAACCTGCAGCCGCACAGCCTTTTACAAAGAAGCTGGACACTTGTGTTGTAGCACAATGCGAAGAGTTAGCATAAGTCTTTATGCAATGTAGACTTGACAGAGGCAGAATAGACAAATTTGTTACAAGGTTGTGAACATAATCAGTAATCCTTACTGCTACTTAAAACCAAGTAGGTTATCAAATAGAAAACACTCAAAGTCTAAGACAAAAAAGATGGAGAGGTGTCCAGTATTTCCTCAGATCACACTGCATGTGTGAGAACTTGAGTTGAACTCACTTGCACCCAGAGTGACACAGTCAGTCTGGCACATCAGTATTAGCATGGCAAACTCATCATAGGAAACACACCAGGGGCAAATTTTAACAATGTCATGAAAAAGCAAACCTTACCCCACACCAAGCTTTACTGACCTGTGAGTTGGGCTGCAGCCCAGCATGAGGGGTGGACGTCCTCTGCAGGTTCTCCAACATGAGTGCCTGGAAACAGCACCCAAACAGACATTTCAGCAGAAACAACAAAAAAACGAGCTAGATATACAGATTTACAGTTCCTAAATGAGATAAGCTGATGTGTTTTCCTCAGATCACACTGCGAGTGTGAGAAGTTGAGTTGAACTCAATTGCGCCCAGAGAGACACAGTCAGTCTGATGCATCAGTATTAGCATGGCAAACTCATCATAGGAAACACATGATAAGACATACACATAATGTACACGTAAGGTACAATTAGTAACATTTCCTAACCTAGGAGTAATTAAGTTGTTGTAAAGTTGTCATTGGGAGTGCTTTCAAATGATAAAGTTATGAGGCAAAAGTATTTTGTGAGGAATGTGATCTACTTTCAACTTGGGTTATTTTGTCAAATTCAGTCATTTGTATTTCTTTCCTGATTCCTTGTCTGTCTTTTGTTTAATTCAGTTACAATTTGCTATTCACACTTCTCACTGTCATCCTTTCTCATTTCATATTAGACCAAAGAATTACAAACAAGCCTCACTTCTTATGCTGAGAGATGTTGGATGTGCTAAGAAGTTCCACTGTAGTGCTATTTTAAGAAACTCTGTATCTGAATATTTTTTCCTCCTAAACTCATACTTTATACTCCTATTTTTTAACAGCCTGAGTAGTCTACCCACCTCTGATAATAAGAGAAAAGCTTCCTAGAGTAGGGCTAGGTGATACTGATGAAATATCTTACAAATGTACCACAGCAGCACAATATGTGACAGTATTAAGTCTGCTTTAATAAAGTTAATGAAGACCCACCG
>JAILXH010261155.1:24377-37835 GCA_023558415.1 Piaractus mesopotamicus
TTGCTACAGACAAAAAGCTTAACAGTAAATAAAAAATATTTTTTGCCATAAGCATTAAATTAAAATTATATAAGGCAAATGACATTGATCAAATTAAAAAAGATAAATATCAAAAGAGATGCAGAATTTTAATTAAATGCTAAATTAAAGAAAAACATTTTCAAATGTTTATTAAAAGTGAGCGCCGAGCTTGACTATCTAGTAAAAGGTGGAATTAAGTTCCACAGTTTAGAAGCATGATAACCAAACGAGTCGTTCCATGTTTTCTGTAGTTTTATGGAAAGTAATTTGCAGAAGGCCAGTATCTACAGATCTAAGATCATGTGTCAGAATATAAACAGACAGACATTTTGTGAGGTATGTAGATGTTTTAAGACCATTTAGTGCCTTAAACACTACAAGTTACAGTACTTTAAAATCTATTCTAACAGATACAGGTAGCCAGTGCAGTTCTTTCAAAACAGGTGTTGTTAGGATCTGTGCTGCTGCGTTTTGTATGAGCTGTAGAGGAAGGAATGTTGTCTTAGGTAGCCCAGTAAAGTGACCATTGCAGTAATCAGTTCTGCTTGTACGAATGCACAAACAGGTTTCTCTGCTTCAATCTGAGATAGAAAAGGCAGAACTTTAGCAATATTTCTTAAATTAACAACAACTACTTTAGTGACTGTGTTTCCATGCGGGATGAAACAGAGCTCAGAATGTAAGACAACATCCAGGTTTCATACTTCAGGTTTGGTATATGAAGCAAATGAGCCCAGCTTATCATAAAGCATCTTTCTCTGACTTTTAGCAGCAAGAACCAGTATTTAAATTTTTTCCTCAATTTAGTTTTGCATAGAAGCAGCCATGCATGCGTGCAGGGTAAATTTTGCCGCTTCTGTCCAACCATATCCGCAAAGAGCCGTGTGGCTAAAAGTTTTCATTCCAAACAAGCAGGAGCAAACCTGATTCCACTTCTTTAGTCAATTGCTCAGCTTTCAAACAACTAATCATGTGCAGTACTGTTTTTTTAAAACCTGCAGCCACACCAGCCCTTTGGAGATAAGATTGGACACCCCTGCCGTAGCATAATGTACAAAATACATTCTTGTGATGTTTTCACTGGCAAAAACAAACTTTAAAAATCTACTTTAAAAATTATACACTCAGTTTTGCTGGCTATAACTACAAGTCATCTTATTTCTCTATAATGTATTGTATGTGTTCACATTTGAGCCCTGCTGTAACCTCCCAGGTATTGTACTGGATGTCATGCAGGCAAGTGTCAACTTTATCAGGATTTTGACTCTGGCTTGCATTTACACTTAACCTCTTACAATTACACCCTGTTTAATTACAGTTTAATTCCAGGTAAATAACATTAAAACCAGGTAAAAGAGTATGTGTGAATGAGGCTTTAGACCAGCCACAGCCTGTGACATCACATGAACTTGCGATCTCCTGATAATAGGGCGAAGTACTTAGTGTATTTTTTTAAAAAATAACTCTGAATTTCACCAATAAATCTGCACCAAATGATACCTGTACAAAAAAAGTCTAAGAGTGGGCTTACCTTTGCCCTAAGGTCGGAGGAGCTGAGGAGACGGGCGAGCGTATCGCCAATAAAAACCAGCTTGTGTGCAGTCACAATTAGACTCTTCCCCTTGGAAACAAAGATCCGTGGCGGCTGGTTCTCCTGAACGCTGGTGAACAGTGTGTCAATGGCATCGCCCAGGCAGGAGAGGTGAGCCAGGCTTTGGGATGAATAGAACGAGAGAAGTTCTGAATCCTCTAGAGACAGAGAGCCTTGGAGAGGAGGAGAGGGACTCAACTGGTGAAAAGAAGAGAGTGATAAAACAACTAATTACTGTTTTTTGTCTTTAGTGGCAAAGTAAAATGGTGAACAATATTTCAGTGTGCTCTTGATTCTGCACAGAAAAAAGGCAGAGTTTGTAAATTGCTTACAGACTGCAGGCTTCTGCAAACACAAAAATATTCACAGCTTTACATGTCTATGTGCATTCGTTTGCATGTGCATGTTGTTGCTCACTCTGGCATCGCTTGTGGAGATGACCTGTGATGTGCCGTTCTCTATCTGTGAGTCTGGAGATGGCTCTGGCTTTCCCTGAATTAGGACACACAACCAGAGCTCAATCAGACCACACAGCCCAAACTTCTTGATTACAGAAGGATGAGAGAAGCAAATTTACAACAATTTGTATTGTAAATAAAGGGCAGATATCAGTAAACCAGTTCACGATAGACACGGATAGGAAGAGTCCCAGGAAGTAGTTTCATTGAGGCAGAGAGGTAGAGATATATATTAGGGTAGCACCAATCATTCACTTTTATATTCAGTTCTGATTCTGATGTCGACAGACGATTTTTGGCTAATTTTTATTATACTTTTTAAACTCGCACTGTGTTGTTTAGCTGTTTAGCAAAATAAATCATGCACAATTATGGTGTAGCAGCAGCTGCTTTCAAATACAGTGCAGGTAGACTCACCTGCCTCACATTATTTACATCATAAAATTACAACACAGATCTGCCAAAATAAAAACGATAAATTGGCCAATTGCTGGTTTTGTGTTTTGGACAAAAATCTGCCAAGTCTAGTAGATTTTGCCCATTTAAAAAAATAGTTCAGCATTTATTTTTATTAATCCATTTTGAAAAAACAATATGCAGTGCACTTTGCAATAGGACCACTATGTAAGTGCAGCTCAGGGTTGGGGAAGGCAAGGGAGAGTGTAAGACACAGTGGGAAAGTAACCAGCAAGAGCATTACATTAGCCAATAGATGAGTTTTGAGAAATATTAAAAGAGGAGGCTGCACGAGGAGGGTGACAGATGTAGCACAGGTGTCTTAATTTGTGCATTTCTGCACATTTCTCAAGCCAGCGTAAACCTTACAGACATACAGTCAGGAGTAAGGGCTTTGTATTAGACAAGTGCATTTTGGTCATTTTCAGTAGACATTTTTAAGTAAAAGACGTTAGTTGAGTTCAGCTTGCAACTTTGTTTTTGATGTGTTTAAGCCCTTTCACCAGTGATTGTGGTTGTGTGCACTGTGTCAGCTGCAGGTAGACCAGACAGAAACAGAACCAACCAGACCAAGTTCCTACTGTCAGAAATAAAACACTTTGAGTCACAATTTTCCCCTGTCAGAGCAGCAGTGGTTTTCACGCTTCTAAACAAGACCCTCTGATATGCTGTAGTGCAACCTACATGAGCCGTCCTTTACAGCACTCTAATAAAGACTGCAGATACAAAAACTAAGCTAGTCACATGGAAAAGTTGCGCCCCTGGTCAAATCACATGTTTTGTTGACTTCTACGTGAAAATAAGTTAAAGTGTCCTCTACAGAGAACGCACTTCTGCACATTTTAGTACACAATTACTGTTTATTTGCTGAATTTTACATATTGGGGAAAAAATTTAAACATAAATGCCATGTTTAAGCCTGTTCATTGTAGAGAATGTGTTAACTTATTTTCACTTACAAAATTAACAAAACATGTAATTTGACCAAGGGTGTTCAAACTTTTGCATATGACTGTATATACCAAGTGGCAGTGTGCACAGTGCACCAGGCAGCAGAACAAACCATCTGTTTTTTGTAAATATTTACATGGCAGTTTGTTGACAAAAAGAAACGGTCTTCATGAACAAACTAACTTTTGGCTGTTAGCCAGATAATGTTTCAAGGAAAATTGGTTTGAATGGCCCTGTAAGCTCAGGTATCTAACCTGCAGCTTGACGTATCCCACGCTGTCTCCTGCAGGGTATGAAGGAGGAGGTGCAGGGGTTAGTCCGATCCCTGCATACTCGTTCCCTTGCTCCTCATCCTCGGTTGTCTGTACAGTTGGTGGCAGAGAGGTGGGTGCTGGGGGCAAGGGGAAAGCTGCAGGTGGAGGAGGGGGCAGCGGGCGCTCCTGGATCCAGCTCCCCTTACGTGAGCCCATCCCACCCGCCATAGGTTTGACCTCAGCCACTGGCAGGGCAGGAAGCGGCCTCCGCGACAGAGACTCCTGCGAAGGGAGGCGGGGCCTAGTCTGAGTCTGCAAGAGGGAGGCGGAGTCTTCTAGAGCTCGGCGAACCATAGAGAGCAGGCTGTCGGCTGGAGGGGCGGAGCCACACACAGAGAGGGCGGGGAGAAGGTCTGCGAGCCTGGACCAGATCTGCTGAAGAGGAGGCGGGACATCCCCAATTTGACCCGCCTTCCACATGGAAAGTATCTCAGCCAATGAGGAGGCTAGGTCCCTGGAAGGCGTAGTGGTGACCGAGGCAGAGCTCAGTGCTGACTGGACAAGAATCGAGAGGGAACTTTTCCACTGGAAGTCGCCAGAGCCGGTGCTGGACACAGACAGGCGGCGGATCGGGACGTCCAGAGTGAGAGCAGGCATGTCGTAGATGCCACCATCAAGTTCCGAAATATCCTCAGACGCTAATTCCGGTTTTCCTGGACTAGGGATGGAGTAAACTTCAGACTTTCCTCCTGCGTCCACCACCACAGATCCGGGCATCTCACCAGATTCCAAGGGCAGACCTGGAAGACTTGGAACACTGTAAACATCATCTTCCGCTTCAGCGCTTGCTGGGGCATTGCAGGCTGGATTCAGAGCAAGGGTGGGAACATCATAAATCTAAAACAAGGCAGCAGTGGAGGAGGGAAAGAGAAAGTTTGTTATTCAAAAGGACCTGATAATTGCTCTTTTAACAACCCCTGCAGTTCTCAGCCACTGTTCAGTTAAACAATAGCTTTGTTCTAAAAGCCATTGTGTTAGAGCTCAACTGGCTCTGTCTTTCTACAGTGGGAAACTGTGCATAAAGGTTAAACTGTGCTCTTTTCCTTTGCTTTTGTGGTCCCTTAACAGAGAGCCTATATAGTGCTTTGGCCCCTATTCATCACTTATGTGTGCATGCCTTGTGATGACGCATGCCTCCAGTGACCTTGCTGCTTGCAGAGGGCCCTTGTGGCCTAATGCTGATCTAAAACGAGAGCACAGGGAAGCAGACTGCACTTTACACCATGTTATTAAAGAAAGGAAGTAGAAACTCTGTATTAACTATGTATTATGTATATGTTATTAACATTCTGTAACCAGTAATTACATATATATAGACTTAATTATACTACTGAAGTTGATGGGCAGGGAGGGGCAATCCCAAAAACATATCTGAGATAACAGTAATGATTAATAGAAAACAGATGAGAGGGAGAGGTTGTGTGGGTGGGGAGAGAGAGAGAGAGAGAGAGTCAGGCCACCCAGTCCTCCAGAGACAGACGGGTGTGACCAGCTGAACGAGGGAAGGGCGACAGACAGATGGGATTAGCTCACAGCAGTGAAAAACAGGTGTGGCCCTTAAATGAAGGAATGAGAGAGGGAGTGAGAGAGAGAGAGACCAAGAGAGAGAGACAAAAATTGTACGGAATTGTAAACAGATGGTGTGATGAATGCAGAAGAGGAGGAGAGATTGAGTGAAGGAGGGATAAGTGGAGCTGACAAGTTTAGAAGGGGCTGCATGGAGACAGTGTCATGTTCCTCTTCTCGTACCTCTGATCGCTGGTCAGTGAGTAAGGGGACGGTGCGGGGGGTGTTATAAATGCTGTCATCCTCCTCCACAGATACCGCAGGAACAGGGTGCTGCCATCTGTTGGTGGGTGGAGTATCATACACCTGACGAAAAGACATATTTTATTCAGTGTCTTTTTAACTCCTTAAATCCCCATGCTTCAATTAATTGCTTATAATTATATTGCCTATAATTTAAAGGGCCCATTTCATAGAAACTTGATTTTTTTTAAATATAAGTTTGATGTAGTCGGTTAACACTGTTAAGGTCTGAAAACATACCATTCAATCCCCTTATATCCTGTGATGTGATGTCATAAAACCCATCACATTTACATTCATCTGCCTGTTAATTCTACAGCAGTTTAGCTCCACCTATTCACACTGGAATTATGGAACACATAAGGAGTGTTTCAGCACAGACTGCTTTCAGAATGAGATACAGTATAGGGCATATATAGTATCAGAGCAGAGGACATTTACATAAATCAGTCTTAAAGGCAATGTAACAAAAACAGACTATAATTTTAAGGGATAAAGAGATATTGGAAAATGATCATGTAAAAATGATTTGTGACTGTTTTGGAAACCTAAATCCACAGAAATGTTATAAGTGGACATAATACAAGAAAAATGCATGGTATTGGCCCTTTAAGAATAATTCAGCCAGTTTGTGTCATTTTCCTTGTAATTACTGAGTATTAACCCTTAGGATGTAATAAGTCTGGGAATTTTAGGGCTTAATGTTCTGTAATCAGAAAAGGCTGGCCACTGGGTGAACCAACATCCTTATACACAGAAATGAAGGGTATAACCATTTGAATATGCATCAGAAATTCAAATTTGTAACACTCGAAACCTAAAACTTTATCTCCAATACAGCCTCTTATGTATCACCTTTGGAAACTGTTGTCAGCAAGGCATCTCTGTGCATCCTACTAGAGTAAAGTGAGCAGGAAGGAGGAGCTTACACTAAGAACACATTCATGCTAATGACTGGGCTTTTTAAAGCTCAATATTATATTCTGAGGGTCGCGATTTTTGATGGTTTTTTTGTTAGATGTCAGAGTGGCTGGCACTGAAAAAGATATGTTGGAAAACTTTCATTTACCTGAGCAGCACTAATACATGGAGTATATAGCCAGAGCCCTGCAGAGCTTTTTAGCGTTACAATTATAAAACATCAAATTGCAACTTGACCTCAGAATTGAAAAACATATCAAACTTGAAAATACACTCACTGAGCACTTTATTAGGTACACCTACCTTGCTTCCAGACTCATTGTCCATTTTATCAGCTCCACTTACCATATCGGTGCACTTTGTAGTTCTACAATTACAGACTGTAGTCCATTTGTTTCTTTGCATTATTTGTTATCCCAACTTTACCCCATTATTCAGTGGTCAGGACCCCCACAGGACCACCACAGGGCAGATATTATTTGGGTGGTGGATCATTTCCAGCACTGCAGTGACTCTGACGTAGTAGTGGTGTGTTAGTGTGTGTTGTGCTGGTACGAGTGGACCAACTAAAAATATCCAGCCAACAGCGTCCTGTGGGCAGCGTCCTGTGACCACTGGAGAAGGACTAGAGCATGACAAACACAAACTGTGCAGCAACAGATGAGCTACTGTCAATGACTTTACATCTACAAGGTGGACCAACAAGGTAGGAGAGTCTAATAGAGTGGACAGTGAGTGGACAGTGTTTTAAAACTCCAGCAGCACTGCTGTGTCTGATCAACTTGTACAAGCGTGACACACACTAACATGCCAGCACCACGTCAGTGTCACTGCAGTGATGAGAATGATTCACCACCCAAATAAAACCTGCTCTGTTGTGGTCCTGTGGGGGTCCTAACCACTAATTAACGGGGTAAAGTTGGGAAAACAAATAATGCAAAGAAACAGGTGGACTACGGTCTGTAATTGTAGAACTACAAAGTGCACCTATAAGGTAACTGGAGCTGATAAAATGGACAATGAATGTAGAAACAAGGTAAGTGTAAGTAGTGAGAGTAGTGCATCATTACAGCCCTAGTGTGCAAGCATGTAAGTGCAAACATTAATATATGACTAAAAGACACATGTTCAGGTACTATTAAATCAAATCAAATTTTGAATTTTGTGCTACACCCCTAACAGAAATTAATGCAAATTTCACTGACACTCAAAACCTCAGTTATTTTACATTTTATGATCATATTTACTACATTGGCTACATTCTCAGCAGCAATTGCACAAATATACATTGATTCCACAGACAAACAGGCATAGACCTAACCAAATGTTGCCTGAAGAGTTCACATCCTGAGCTTATGGAGAGCTGGACCAAAGCCAGGCTGGCACTACTGTTTTTGTCTGTGACAAAAAATAAATGAGCTAGCTAAATAGCTAAATAAAAGAGCCCAACAGTTTGCACTGAAAAACTCTGCATTGTGAAATACCCCATTGTCTATCTATTCATGAAAACACAGGAAACAAATAAACAAACAATGTAGAGAATTAGTCACTTAATCTTCATTTTGCTCATATCTATCATTTTTTTCCAATCTCTGTGTTTTGTTAAATGTGCTTGGCTGTGAAAGTCAAACGAAAGTCAAACTCAACGTACTAAAAGTTTGATTTAAAATCAAAATCAAGCCAACAGGTAAACGCACAGGCCCATTATTATTCACTCTCGGCATAAATAACTGCACAGTTAATCTACAGTGTGTTCTATTAAACTTGATACCATGGCATGATACCATATTTTCCTTTCCAATACTGATACCAATATCAGAACCTTGAATATCGGCTGATGCTTCACTTAACAGGGAATCCCAGCAATTTTTGAACATCTCTACATAGTTAAATGATTGAGATGCAAACAAAGCCATTCAAAGTGGTTTGATTAGAAAATCAATCCATTCTAGGGAACTTACTGAGTCAAAACATATATTTAAAACACATTCCTGGTGAAAATATACATGCAGGGTGTGGTAAGGCAAAAAAAATATACTCATTCTGGATAGTAAATAAACTGGCTGTAAGTGTGTTGTAAATATTGTGGCCTCAGGTTCCCATCACTACTGTAAAGAAATCTGAGCTGTTACATTTACTCTACAACAAACCTTTTTAAAACAAACCACCAGGAATTATTTAGTTTATATCTTAATGATAAAATTATGCAGAAATTGAGAAAAATTGTGCAACACCCCTTTAAGATGTGGTTCGAAACTACTCAAACGCTCTGCTACCCCATGGGAAGAAATACACAGCTAAACACATCATACAGTGTGAGTGTGATATTTCAGGATAGATTTTAACAGGATTGGATCACATTCATTATTTTGCCCCCAACAATATCTGAGATTCAACATTTTCTGCTGATAATCATCTCTAATTAAAATTGGTGCAAAATTCAAACAGCACAGCTATTAGTATCTTTGTTCATACCTGATCACCAAGTTTTCCATCATCAGAAGTCACAGACTGTTTGTTTTCTCCTTTCTTTGTCACCACTGTGGCCTTTTTCTTCTCTTCCTCCTGTTTTACTCCTTCTTTACTTCTTTGTCTTTGTTCTTCCTCTTTATTGGGATGCAGCAGTGCAGGGCCTGCCTGGAGAACAGGTTTCATGACAGACACTGCTGCAGACTGAGGTACATCCTTCCTGGTTACACCTCTAACCGGTGGTGTTGGTGGAGGGGGCTTCCGGCCAAAGTTTGGAGATCCTGGCACCCCGGCTTTTCCTGCACGAACAAGAAGAGGGGACCCCCTCATTGCAGCCTGGGACAGCTTCCCACGACCCGCGGGTGGGGTGGCAGAGGGACCCTGGTTTCTCACCGCAGGGGGCGTCTGCTTTAGATTTTGTCCTGAGGCGGGCGATACCACTGTTGACCCTGAAGGTAGTTTGCGCTCCGTTTGCGGAGTCCTTGACATGGCTCCCCCTGGCGGGGTTGGGGTTTGGTACATCCCTGGGGCTTCCTGACCTGCTTTGGGCTGGCTGATTGCAGCTCCATCTTGAAGCCTGGCAACAGGCGCTGAAGCAGACTGTCCTACCACCGGAGCACCACTCGTCGGTGTTTGATACAAATCCTCACTGGGTAAAGCTGCCACGGTGGGCCGAGGGACCAGATAGCAGTTGTCCGAATGCCCCACAGCCCCCGACTCCCTTGGGGTTAAATAGGCAACCTCTCCTGCTGCTTCCCCTGGAGGTCTAGTCACAGCACTGGGAGTGAGGTACACTGACTCTGACACTAAAGCACCCTGAGATCTATATTGTGTTGCTAGTGGTGCAGGTGAAGCAGGGGTTTGGTAAACTGACCCAGTTTCACCGACCCGTCCTCTGAGGGAGGGTGAGCGAGGCCGCCCCTCCGCCCCAATCTCCCCCCAGTCAGGTCTTGGCCTGGGACCAGAGCTGGAGTGAGAACGGGGACGCCTGCCTTCAGCTTGCCAGAGCTCCCCCTGCCTGGCCGGTCCTGATGCCGCTCCAGGACTCTGGTACACTCCTTCACCCAGACTCGGTGGCGACAGGTACACCCCATCTGCATCTTCTGTACACATGCCATTTCCACAGGCTTGCTGGCTGGGAGAGAGATAAACTGAGTCCACACTAGGAGCCCGTCGGGCATCGGTGCCTGGCTGGACAGGAGCCGGAGCGGGGGCAGTTTGGAGGAGGCGTAATCGGTTAGCTGGGGCGATGCCCTGGCGGCCATGGAGGGAACAGAGCCACCAGCCAGGTCCCCCATCCTGCTCCTGCTCCAGAACCATCAGTATGTCGCCTTTGCGGAATGCCAGCTCCTCTGGACTCTCTGCCGCATTGTCAAACAGCGCCTTCGCTAGCACTGTCTGAGATAGAGAAAGATATGGGAGGCAGAGAGAGAGAGAATTGAATAGGCTTTAGTTTCAAGTTTAAAGTAAAATAAGCTACAGCTACAGTAAAAGAAGGACAGATGAAGTCATGGAGAAGACAAACACAGACAGATAGGAAGAATTAAACTAAGCATTGATAAACCACATTGATAAAACGCTGGGTAGTACTGATAAAATGCAATTTCATAGGCTGAAGTGGGCAGCTGAAATTCTTGAGTTTTGTTATAACTGTTATACCAATATGCCATAAATAAGTTCTGATAACGCAGCATTCTTGAGCTTTGCTTTCCAATCTCTTTCCAGCAGTGTCTGACGGTTGGAGGCACAAGTGTACAGGACACACGTATAAGATAAATGATTTGTGAAATTCCACAAAACTGAAGCTGGAGTCTTATTCCTATTTTCCCTTTCACCTTACATAGTGCAACAGTTACATTCAGGCACCTGTACTGGTAGCAGAATGTAACTGCTACTCCATTTAAGGAGGAATGGACAATTCAAACAAAACGCTGATGAATAAGAAGCCAACTTCAGCCTAGAAATTAAAACATTTAGCATAATTTTTGCCTGCATCCCTAGTGGTAGAAAGCAATATGGACATGGGTCCATATATATATTGTTGAGTTTTGTTTTTACTATTTTGCACAATAAAATATTTCAGATTTACTTAGGTTGCTAAAAGTGTATATGTATGTATATATATATATATATATATATATAATACGTATGTATATATACGCACACCCCATTACATACAGTAAAACACAAATTTGAATAAAAATGTGATATCACACTATTTATTTAGTTTTTATGTTAAAAACAAACATTTTATGTTGTTTAAAAACAAAAAACAAAATAAAATATTTTTAAAAAACATAAAAAATCTAAATTTAATTAATGAGAAATTAAAAAAGAACAGTTTATTTTACAACTAAACAAGTCCTACACACAGCAATCACAACTACTTCATAAAAATATCCGGAGTTTAACAAGGTCATGCTGGAAAGTGCCACTCATAACTCAATTTGGTGAAGCTTAAATCCAATGTACTCAAATTTAAAACGCATAAATCGATTTAGCCAAGCTTCCAGCTGACTGTGCTTTCAGAGCTCAAAACAGAGACTCAACTCCTTCAGCTAAACTTCCACATATTCTACTGTCAAGACGACAGCCAAACATAAAACCTATTATTCAGACAGCACAGGACATACTGACATTACAGTGTACTTCAGTTTCTCCTGAGTTCAGCAGGTTGTGCAAACAAGTATGCATTAGATAAAAAATGACCTTGTTTTCTGGTTTGCTTGACAAACAGATCTGACAGAGAACCTAGCAAAATCTTACTGACAAAAGTCTTGTCGCTGTTGAGTTCAGTTATTTTTTATCTCCAAATAGGCAACTTTACATGAAAAGGAAAAAAACAAGGGATGCATCAGTAAATCTAACAGTGTTAAGACAAAAACATAAAATGTAGCATCCAGGTGGATATAGCTCTAATCTGGTGTTTTAACCAAAAAGAAAAGAAAAAATGGCATTTCAACTGGGCTGACATATAATTTTGAGTTACATGAACTTACTAATTAATACTAAGTTAACAGATTGAGACTCTGAAAGGATCAGTTCACATAGAGGGGTGGGATAATATAACTTTTGCTAGTGATTCCCAGTAATTGTATTCCCATCTGAATGTGCCATGTCAGTCGTTTCTATGGACTGCCTGCTCCCATGCCAGTAGTAATTCCAGCACCTTGTATCTTCCATAAAACTTGCTCTTGAATTAATCTCAGGCTATGTTAACTAATCTGTGCTAATTGACATGTCCATAAAAACGCTATCATATCCTGTGGAAAAGGAGTTTCTTATGTACGGAGTTATACTGAGATTTCTTGTCCGTGCAAACTGGTTATAAACATTACAGACATTCTGTGGTAAACTGGCATTACCCCACTTACCTACGTCAAACTAATCCTATCCAAATAGTACTTTAGGCTCTGTAAACTTATTATTTAAAGTTAAAACATTTTTACAACGTAGAGGGTTTCAAATGCAGTAAAATGAATGAAATGTGTATATTTAGCACAGTAGCCCAGTGTCCCCTAAACATTCTGCTTTTCAGGAGTATAAATAATTGCATCATTAAATATTAGCTTGCAAATGTAAAATGATCAAATGTAAGCATCTGTTTGATGCTGATAATTTTATAAAGCAATTATCTATTGACACAGATATGATATCACTGTACATCCCTAGGTTTTTTCCAATGGATGTTAATGTAAAAAAGTTTAGCGCAAGAAGCAATACATGTGCGTGTGTACTTAAGGAAATACTTTATGACAATCCCGTAGTTTCATGTTCACTCTTTTCAGTAACAAGATATGCTGTTTAGAAATGATCCTATTTTGAAGATGAGATATAAATCATATTTATAAATCTTATTTTTTGTTTAATAAAAAGAGTTGCCATTTTAAACACTGTAGCTCGAGCTGAAGCCGGCCTGGTGTGAACCTCCAGCTAATCGACTGACTTTGACTCTGCCTTCCACCAAATGGCTTGTGTCTGCTCAGTGAACTGACACTAACTATCTGCTGTCGAATCGTCCAGGTGCGTGTGCTGCACAGGTGGGTTGAAGTGACACTCCATTACAGCATTTAGGCTGTTAATGATACAAATGCAGTCACATTTGTGCACTAATTCAAAAGAACTGCGTGGGGGTTGGAGGGCTAATAATAAAGGCTGTTGTTTGTTTATTTTACTGAGTGCACAGACACTGCAAGAGATGCATTTTCTCATTCTCTTGTTATTACTGCCTTTTAACTCTTAGCATACTAACCTATATGCATGGGCAATACAGCAAGTGAGAGGTTATTGGCTGTCCTTTAGCACAACACAATAGAGTAAATAAGCAAATGAGAGAGGGAGAGAGAACAGATGATCATGGGAGAAATGAGCGGGGGAGGGGCTCCACATCTGTCCCTCAGTTTAGGCCCTTTTGTCATCCGCTCAGCCTGAACCTCTCTCATTTTCCCTCTCTCTCTCTCTCTCTCTC
>JAILXH010261164.1:2749-15130 GCA_023558415.1 Piaractus mesopotamicus
CAGGTGTAAAAATACAGGAAAGGGAGGTTTACCTGTTGCAGTATTGGTTGCAGATGAAACTGACATTGCCTGCTTCCTATACAGTGCACCACACAGGTCAGGGCTTCTGCACCCAAACAGGGCACACTAGCCACTGAACATCAGACATCTGAAGTCATAGCTGACTTTATGCCCATAGAAGGAAATTTGAGTCCAAGACGGTTTCATCTATGGGAAAAACAAATGTGGTAAATGTGGTAAACAAAAAGTGTACCAAACCCAATACGTTTGTATGTCCTGTGGACATTTTAATCACTGGATTATCCTCCTTACAAGGCAGTTAGGGACTTGCAGCACAAACACTGTTACATGCAAGCCAACACTACTGGACATTTATCAGTCATAAACCTAGTGACCTCACAAAAACAGCACAAGCAAACTTTGTCAAGTGTGGTGTTTAAGTGGTAGCTTACAGTTTGAGTAGCAGCTGTTGCTATATAACAGTGTTAAAGTCTAATAGTAGACCTGCTTTCATGCAGTCAATTTAATGCACAGCTTGCTTGTGGTATGTATGTAGTATTATTCACATTTAGACTTCAGAATAAAAAGGAGGTGTATGTAGGACAAATATTCCACCTTAACATTTGGAACAAAACTGCTTAGACCTGGGGTTCATTTAGGCATAACAACACTCTGTACCTTAATAGTGCAGGAAATGTAGTGTATCTATATACATTATATGGACATAAGTATTGGGACACTGTTTTTAATTATTGATTTCAGGTGTTTCAGCCACATCCATTGCTAATAGGTGAAAAAAATTAGGCACATAGTCTTGCAGTCTCGATACACAAACACTAGCAGCAGGTCCTACTGATGAGCTCAGTGACTAAACATGGCAGTCATAGGATGCCACCTCTGCCACAAGTCAGTTCATGAAATTTCTGTCCTGCTAGATCTGCCCGTTAACTAAAACAGAAGCGTCTAGGAGCAGCAACAGCTTAGCCACAAAGCGGTAGACCACACAAACTTGGAGTGGGGTGGGCAAGTGCTGAAGCACACAATGCTTACCTGCCTGACTGCATTGTGCCAACTGTAAAGTTTAGAGGAGGAGGGATAATGATAAGGGATTGTTTTTCAGGGGTTGGCCTAGACCCCTTAGTTCCAGTGAAGGGAAATCTTAATGCTTCAGCAGACCAAGAACATTTTGGACAATTCTATGGTCCAACTTTGTGGGAACAGTTTGGGGAAGACCCTTTTCTGTTCCAGCATGACTGAGCCCCAGTGCACAAAGCAAGGTCCCTAAAGGTGTGGCTGGGTGAGTTTGGTGTGGAAGAACTTGACTGGCCCTCACAGAGACCTGGCCTCAACCTCACTGAACACCTTTGGGATGAACTAGAACGGAGATTTCGAGCCAGACGGTCGCGTCCAACATCAGTGCCTGACCTCACAAATGCTCTTCTGGATGAATGGGGCAAATATTCCCACAGACACCCTCCAAAATATTGTAGGAAGCTTCCCAGAAGAGTGGAAGCTGTTATAGCTGCAAAGGGGGACCAACTCCATATTAATGCCTATGGATTTAGAATAGGATGTCATAAAGGCTCCTGTAGGTGTAATGTGTAGGTGTCCCAATACTTTTGTCCATATAGGGTATGTTCCTTCAAAGCTTCAAGTGACACCATAATTACAATGCTATTGGGTTAATTTCCAAGCAATTGAATTTAACAAAACCAGTTATTTTCCCCAAATCTGTTCAACCTGTAAAAAAATGGAACATTCAGTTTATTATTTATTATTATTATTATTATTATATTTGCAAGAAGTTGTTGTTTTCTGCCGAATGACCTTAAGGTCATTAGATTTACATACAAAAAAACTGATTTGGCTGCATGGGTGAAACTTGACCATTCAACCCTGTTACCAAAGTTATTATTGGAAAACAGAATATTTACATTTTTTTAATGTATGTAAACTATATGGTTATTAGTAGCGAGCATGCAACATGTGCACCCTGTCAAACTGACCACTCCTGAATGCTTATTATAGGCAAAATCCGCAACCTTGTTACTCGCAACTATATTACCAATTTTTTTAACCTTAATTATTCTCAATGAAAATGAAATGAAAATGGCTTGACAAACAAAGATTTTAATGAAAACATGTTGATTAAAACACTTTTTCAACTTTCCCTTCTGCTCTGTACACTTTATGTGTTTTTATGTGCGTTTTTAATGCATTAATATCAGTTTAATGGGGAATATGATCTCTGTGTTCAACCCTGTTACTCACTTCAACCCTGCTATTCAGTTATTTGTGGTCTTAAAACTTTTAATTTAGGAGGTTGTTTACCTCACATGTCAGTTTGGTAATGAGAGTCATAAGTTAAAATAAATAATACAAGAACATTTTCACTATTTTTGATCAGGGAGAAAGAAAACTCTAAAAGTATAAAACATTAGAAAACGTTTGATTATATATATATATGTATATATATAATTTTTTTTTTCTCTCGCTAGAAAATGATGCATTATATTAACACAGACTTTTAAATGGCTTTTATACCTTTATGTCCTTCTAAAAAATGGTAACAAGGTTGCACAAATACTGTACATTTCAGGAAAACAGCTCATATACAGGGTGATTCACTCGAAAGAGGCCCCGAATATTCTGTTGTAACCCCCGTTAGGATGAAGCAATCGGAACCAAAAAAATACGCTACATACCTTGACGTGTGTGTAATCGATTGCATTACATGCAATGCTGGAAGTGATCTCCATTTTCTGCCAGACACATGAAGGGGTACGGGGGTATGCACCCAGAAGTTGCAAACGGAGGTTAAACGTCACAACAGCTGTCCGGCACCTACCTCATCACTCCGACGCAGGGGCATCCCGGCTTGTTCGAAGCTCCATATACTGAGGAGTACATTGCATGTTGTTTCGTTCAGGTTGCTTCGTCCTCATGAGAGTTATTACAGAATATTCGGGGCCTCTTTTGAGTGAATCTCCCTGTAGTATCTTATTTGACAGCCTGAACTGGGAAAGTACGTTTTTCCCGAAGGTTAAGCTCTTGCTTTAATACGTTGTCAAAAAACACCACCGAAAAAGTGTGGAGAAGTGAATTGTAAGAGTTTCAAGGCCTAAATGAACCCTATTCATGGAAAGCGTCAGCTAACAAGCAACAAAAGCTCTAGCATTGAGCTAACTGCGTATCCAAATCATCACATTCTTGACTCAAACCACGCTGAGTTGTTGAGCAACCTCTTATAGACTTGCTTATGTGGTCTCTGTCACCATAAGACATACTGTTATCTATAAAAACAGACAAAACATGCTATGTAGCTAAAGACAGTATTTTTTCCGTTTTCTATATATGTCAGTATGTCATACATTGTCAGAAACCACATAAGTAAGTCTATGGAAATTACTTACAGGGTAATTACACTGATTGTTCTAATTTTCTGCATAATTCAGTGGTTGAGATATAAACAGTGTCATTCGGAGTTTGGTGTGAAACTGTTCACTGTAGAGAAACTTACAGATTCAGATTTCTTCACAGTGGTGGTGAATGGAACCAGGGGTCACAATGCCTACAACACATATATAGCCATTTTATTTACCATCCAAAACCACAAGGGAACCTATCTGTCTTCCGAGTTTTCATATTTAATGTTCAATCACTCACTCATCACTCATAGGGGTGCTGGAGCCTATCCCAGCGCTTATTGGGCAAAAGGCAGGGAACACCCTGGACAGGTTGCCAGTCCGTCGCAGGACTATACTGTCGCTGTCCAATATTGTCGCTGTCCAAAGAAAACCATGTATCTCCATTTTTGTCGATTGTTATTTTGTTACATCATTTTAACACACCAGCTGCCCTTTACGTTGTGTGACAATTTCATGATGAATGGACCAATAGAAATGCTCTAAAATCACTTGGAATAAAATCTCTTTACATTGACTTACATTGAAAGGTAAGAGTGGTCTTGTCGTCTCCTGTAAAGTTACTGTTTTGGAGATACTTTTTTCTTTGGACAGCAATGGAATGTAGTGTTGATAATGGTAAAATAATGGTTAGTATTCAGGTGCTGTTTTGCCTTATGATGCCCTGCATGAACCTCTTCTTACATCTTAACCATTTAATTATGCACAAATATTGAAAAAAACGTGAAAAGGTGAAATTCTACTTACTGTTGGGCGTTGGCAATAAGCTTACTTGTTGCAGTCATATGCAAAAGTTTGGATGCCCCTGATTAAAAAAAGGCATGTTTTGTTTTGCACTTCTGCAGACTTTAATACACAACTGCTGTTTATTTGCTGCATTTGACACATTGGAAAAAAACATAAAATATAAAATGTGCCATAACTTTTGCACAGGCCACATTTATGTTCATATTTGTGTCAAATTCAGCAAATAAACAGTAATTGTGCAGTAAAATGTGCAGCAGTGTGTTCCCTCAACATGTAATTTGACCAGGGGTGCCCAAACGTTTACATACGACTCTAGCTGCATCAGCATTGTAAATCCAGTGCAAAACTAAATGAGCAAACTTGTCATGTTTGGTCGACTACATTTGGGGAAAACTGTGTAAATTTGCTTTTCGGCCGCATCGTGCCTTCAAGCTGTAAATCAGTAGGAAACTGTGGTCAAACTCAGTGACCTGTGTGATTCAGTGGGGGTGCCAGACTGGTTGACTGTGAGCTGTGTGCTGCTGAGCGCTCGGTGACGTGGGCTGAAATCTCCTGTTCACCGCCGCTGGTCCATTATGCTCCATTAAAGGGCTGGAATAAGCACCTCGACGGCTGCTGGACACTCACGCCGTAATTTCAGCCTCCTTTCAATCATTTACAAACTCTCTTCCCCACTCCCTCACTCTCAAACTCACTGTACAGCTCACTCTCAATCTCACTCTCTAACTCACTCTTTAACTCACTGTACAGCTCACTCTCTAACTCACTCTTTAATTCACTGTACAGCTCACTCTCTAACTCACTCTCAAACTCACTCTTTAACGCACTGTACAGCTCACTCTCTAACTCACTCTCTAAATCACTCTTTAACTCACTGTACAGCTCACTCTCTATTTCATTCTTTAACTCACTGCACAGCTCACTCTCTAACTCACTCTTTAACTCACTGCACAGCTCACTCTCTAACTCACTCTCTAACTCACTGTACAGCTAACTCACTTTTTAACTCAATGCACAGCTCACTCTCTAACTCACTCTCTAACTCACATTTTACCTCACTGTACAGCTCACTCTCCAATTCACTCTTTACCTCACTATACAGCTCACTCTCTAACTCACTCTTTAACTCACTGCACAGCTCACTATCTAACTTACTTTTTAACTCACTGCACAGCTCACTCTAATTCACATTTTACCTCACTGTACAGCTCACTCCCTAACTCACTATCCAACTCACATTTTACCTCACTGCACAGCTCACTCCCTAACTATCTAACTCACATTTTACCTCACTGTACAGCTCACTCTCTAATTCACTCTTTAACTCACTGCACAGCTCACTCTCTAACCCACGCTTTTCGTCCAATTTAAATCATAATAAAAAATCTCCACTTCTTACCAGCACAAACATGGCGTATGTATTTCCCATCCACTGAAAGTCTCCAATGCTCTTCAGCAGCTTATACAGCTCCTGCCAGCAAAGTCTCCTGGCTAAAAGCTGCTGCCCTCCTCTGCATGGTAATTAGGCCTGATCTACCCTCACAAATGGTCAGAAACAGGACCAGTGCCTTCAGCTTTTTCCCCGAGGTCCACTTAGGGCACTGAGTAGTGTTTTTTTTTCTTTTTTCTTTTGAATGCTGAAATTTGGAAAGCTACTAAGTTGCTTCCTAACAGCCAAGAACAGTGTAATGTTTAAAGGCTTCCATCAAATAACAGCAGCACTCCTTTTCACATCAACAGGAATGGGTGGGGCTAAATCACATCACGCTTATGATGTCACAACCATGATGAAGTCTGTTTTTGAAGCTTAGCTTCCACATATGGAGACTGAATGGTCAAATTTGAAACTTTAAAGCTGCTCTTTGTAAGATTTCCTTTTTCCGAGCCAGAAGAAAACAGGCTAAATTATGTTCTTCTGCACATTGCATGCAATTACACATTTTCACCAGAGAGGTCTCCAAATCCCCAAAACTTACATTGTGTAGCGTTACTATTTTCATAGTAGCTACATTAAACTACTGTATTGTTTTTTCCTAAAAGAACAGAATTTTGTTTTACCGTGACGTTGCACCTTTAACAGTATAGATGTTGCACAGACTGGACACTACCAGCCATATGATGGTCAGTAACCTTCCACCGTGAAGCCCTTGGACAACAGCCACGATCATATCAGTCTGTCAGTGATTGATTATACTGCTCCTTCACAGTTCTTCTTCATCATCTACCCCAGGCCCAAGTAGACTCCTGACACCTGAAGATCTATGCAGTAATGCCTCACTCTGTGTCCACTTCATTTTTGGTGATGACTGTCCTGCACCACCGGTACATCACACCACTCTTATATCTTATATCTACCATTCCTCACCTCCCTATGCAGAAAACATTATATTGCTGAATATATTCTCACTGGCCATTTTATCATAAACTCCTGCCCCGTAGCTCCACTTTAATGGTGTACGGCTAGAGACTGTGGCTCATCTGACGACCAATATTTGTGCTAGCCATCCTCAGTGAGTGGAAACACAAGGTAGGAGGTTCTAAACTTTGTTTACGTTCTGAAGTATACCTTTCATTCCCAAACCTCTCAGTATGAATTCATCATGACATCAGAACCATGCACAGATTTACAAAACGATTGCCGGATCATCCTAACAGTTTATTTCGGGCCAATTCACAGGTTATAAGAAGTGCTGTTACTGCAGACAGTCTGTAGCAGACTTACTGAAGTGGAAGATTGGGGGAAATTATTAAACTTTGTGCTGTTCCTGTCTGTCAGGAAGCTGAAGTTCATTTTTTTGTCTAAATTCCCTGAGAATTTCAGTTCAGGCTATATTTCAGCCGCCTAAAACAGCAAATATATCAGCCTTTAAGGTGCACAAACAACCTGTTTAAGGCCCAATCCCGTTTCTTATTTTTACCCCTACCCCTTGTTTTTGAGTGTCATCTTGCTCCTTGGAAGTGAGTTAAAAGGGGTAGTGGTTGAAATCCTCCTCTACAAATTGGACAATGGGAGGTCAGGGAACCAGCCTTGTGACCGGAAGGTCGCCAGTTCGATCCCCTGAACTGACAGTACATGGTTGAAGTGCCCTTGAGCAAGGCACCCAACCCCCAACTGCTTCCCAGAAGTCATGGATAGGGCTGCCCACACTCTGCCCCACGCACTAGTGTGTGTTCACTGGTGTGTATGTGGTGTTTGACTGCACGTATGGGTCAAATATGGAGTGTTGTGGGACTTGTAAGGGTCAATGTGGCGCGTGCCTGTCCTCGGGCCCCGATGGCAGCTGCGAGAGCATGCCAGAAGGCGGGGCTCGAACACCGAGTGGTGGCGAACCCTGGCGAGGACGGCGGGGAGAGAGCCGCGAGTGGGTGGGGACGGAGCGTAAAGCCTGAGCTCCACTGAGGGATGAGAGTGACGCGAGTGACAGCGGGAGGAGGACGACGACGGTGCCGGCCACGAGGGCAAGGAGCGAGTCCTGAGCTCCACCGCCCAGGGGGCGGATGCACGCCACAGTGACCCTTACTAGTCCCACAACGGGGAAATTTCACCTCCGCGTTTGACCCATACGTGCAGTCAAACACCACATACACACTAGTGAACACCGTAATAGTCACTTAATAATAATAATTATAAGAACTTGACATGTCAACAGTAATAACTGATGGCTTTTACGTGAAAACAGATATAACGATATTTTGCCAGACATTTCCAATATGCCACTAGGTATCCTTTTGTGGTTGCAGCAAATCGGAGAAATGTTAGAAAACAAATACGTTTTTAACGCTTGGGAATGCTGGTGAATTTGTTAGTGGTATGTTGGATAGACTGCAAACAAGTTTTAAGATTCTGGTAATGTTTAATGAACCTGTTTGTGATACAAACGTAACGTGTTCACTTTATTGATTTGTGGGTTGATTTCTCATAACACTCTGTTTGGAGTTTGTCTCTGAAAACCTTTCATTTGAGGGGCCATGTAGCCCTAACACTGCGCCCTACCCCTCTATCCCAACAAGAATTGGGACACCCCACCCTTAGGTGCAAATGCACAAGGGGCAAGGGATGAAATGGGATTGGGCCTAAATCTAAGGAATAAACAGAGGCTGGAAAATGGTCATGGAAAAGTAAATTTGGAACGTTTAGTTTTATTTTCAGAAAAAATGGACTGGCCACTCCACCTCGACCTCAACATCTTTATGTATCCATATATGTATGTATGTATACATGAATGTCTCTGCATTTTGCAGCGGACTTCAGGAGGAGAAATGTAGGATATGGGCCCTTTAAGAGGGACAGAGCGAAAGAGAGAGAGCGAGCGAGAGAGAGAGAGGGACTCAGTGAAGTCCAACAGCAGGTAAAGCTTTCCCACAGATTCCATTAAATTGAAAAGCCAGTGACGCAGAACAAAAACCTCTCGCCTGCGAACAACTATAACCTTTGATGAAATGACACTAATAGCGCACGCACACACACTTCTTAATCTATACTAAAGCAAGCGTCGCAGCCTCACTCCATCCACACACACTCTGCACACACGTACACAATCACAGCAGCCCTCCCTCAACTCCTTATATTACACACACGCTGCCCACAGTCTCTAATGGGCTTCCCCGCTGCCCACTCACTCTCTGCTAATTCAGCACCCCACACCACCCTGCCCATCCTTCCAGCTCTCTGACAGCACATTAAGATTCATGAAGTGTGGCCTACAAAAACAACAAGGCTGCTTCACAGCAACCAAAACAGTTTTTGCTAGCTGCTGGGGAACGCTAGCATAACATAGTAAGGAGAGTTATAATAGGGTAATAAAGCAGGGAGTGCTTTGGAGCACTAAAGTCAGCGGCCAGCCTTCCCATGAGACCATCTGGTCTCTACGGTTACCAAAGTGTTAGCCGTGAAGGGCAGTCAGAGTCACCATTAAATGGACAGTTACTAAGCAAGAAGCCAAGTTGCTGATCCAGAAACTGTGTAGTCTCTGGGACTGATACTGTTACGCGGTGGTCAGAATGTGTTGGTCTCGCTCTTAAAATCAAACTCACAGTTTTCTCCATACCCCAAAATGTAGTTGATCAGCCAGGACATGCTTGATGTCTAGGCTGAGAAGCTAATGTAGCTAACAAGTGGCCTAAGCTAAATCAGCTTAGCTTAAACTGTACACTTGCCTCAAACCATATCAAGTTGAGGGGAATTTTTTCACATTAAATGCATAATTATGTTGTTGAGATGTAAAAAAGTTATTCAGAGTGGTTTGAGGTGAAATGGTGGATTGTACACAAACTTCCCTGCTGAAAAAACAGCACAGAGCAGCATGGATTTCGTGCTAGCATGCTGGTCTGGTGCTGGTTTAGCTGTTCACCAGCATCGAAAACACAACATATGCCGGTTTTGGTATATACCAGCAATATACCAGCAACCAAAATTAGCATAAGGCCGGTTTTTGCCGCTGACCTGGACTCACAATGTCTACAATGCAAATATAGCATTTTTATTTACTGTCCAAAACACCAGTGAACCTACACATCCTCTGAGTTTTATACATAATGTTGATTGGACTATTTTGCCTTACAATGCCCTGCATGTATATCTCCGCCATGAATGTGTTTTTAAAAAGTACGTAGGCCAAAAGCTTAACTCGCAACTACCATAAAACAATGAACCTGTTTACACCGCGCGGTAACATTCGTGTCCGGATCGTATCTGGAAAACTTTGGCCAGATTCCGTTTACACTTCTTACTAAAATGTGTCCCCAGTGTGACCGGATGAGATTTGGTTGCATTTTTTGGGATTGGGCCTAAATCTAAGGAAGAAACAGAGTTTGGAAAATAGTCATGGAAAAATAAATTTGGAACGTTTAGTTTCATTTTCAGAGAAATGGACTGGCCACTCCACCTCGACCTATATGTATCCACATATATGTATGTATGTACACATGAATGTCTCTGCATTTTGCACAGCACTGTAAGTGGACTTCAGGAGGAGAAAAAACAGCACAGAACAGCATGGATTTCATGCTAGTCTATAAGCTGGTCCATGCTGGTCCTGCGTTGGTTTAGCTGGTGACCAGCATACCAGCATCGAAAACACAACATATGCTTGTTTTGGTACATATCAGCAACATACCAGCAACCAAAATTAGCACAAGGCTGGTTTTGCTGCTGACCAGGACTCACAATGTCTACAATGCAAATATAGCAATTTTATTTACTACCCAAAACACCAGTGAAGCTACACATGGACTATTTTGCCTTACAATGCCCTGCATGTATATCTCCGCCATGAAAGTATTTTTAAAAAGCACGTAGGCCAAAAGCTTAACTCGCAGCTACCATAAAACAATGAATCTGTTTACACCGTGCGGTAACATTCGTGACCGGATCATATCTGGATCATATCACTTCTTACTAAAATGTGTCCCCAGTGTGACCGGATGAGGCTTGGTTGCATTTTTCCCAAATACGTTGTTTCCGTTTTACTTTTGTTTACTCTTTTCTCCGTTACTATATGAGTGGATAAGCTTGGCCTGGTCACCTTCATCAGTCTGGAGTGCGTAAACATTCTTCGTTTGGGGCTAACTTTAGCCTCGAATGCCCTTCATCTTTCATTACGTTGTTTATTCTTATGCGCTCGGCAGACGCATTTCTGCTCCTGTGTTTTTATACGGATAACGAAAACGCATTCTTTTTATAAGTCATTTAAATGTGGTCAAAATCTGTACCTCTGAATGTGATTTGACTGATCCGATCGTAATCCGCTCACAACGCATATTGAGGGTGTTAACACCTGGCTTTTCATGCGGTCAAGTGAAATCCGAACATGATCCAATCGCCGAAAACGTGTTAATGCAAGGTGTAAACAGGCCCGATGTCTCAAGCATTAGGCAGCGCAGTTCATGTAACTTTCCGTGAGGGAGCTTTATAAGCATTCATTTCTTCAGACGTCCGGTTCCTATCACCACCACTGTGAACAGTTCTGACTCTGTACGTTCACATCAAAACACTCTGAATGACCATAAAAGGCAAGCATTGTCTAGGCCAGAAGTCAGCAACATGCAGCTCCAGAGCCAAATGCAGCTCTTTTACTGTCCTGTTGTTTTAACAATAAATTGTCTTAAATGCTGGAGTCAATGTATAACTGCTAATTCACCCTTTAACCCTGAAGGTTGGTGCACAGACTGCTGGTCACACAATCTGCAACGAGAAACTGTCAAACACAAAAAAGTCGTGATTCTACCTTAAACAGCGCAGCAGTTACATTCTGGTGCCTGAGGCGCCATTTAAGGTCGAACGGGAAAATTCGAACAAGAAGCTGGCGAATGAAAAGCGACTTCAGCCTTGTAAAAAAATCAAACGTTACATATCCTCCAGCAATTTACTTAAACAATAAAAAAGTTTACTAAAACAACATTAATTGTTATTAACAGTAATAAAAAAAACATATCAAAACCAAAGTGAAACAATCCATTAGTTTGGTATATAGGCATTAACTACAAATATATTAATTAAATTTAACTGTTGTGAAAATCATTAAAGAAATTAGACATGAGCACTTTGTGTAGTATAAATATTTGGCTGTGCTTTTCAGACAGACACATGCAAATGACGTGTTCTGATTGGCTGTCTTGTGTTACACTTCATTCAAATGCAGTCCTCACCGAAACACTCATAACTTCAGCATGAATGGGTGGAGCTCAACTGCTATTGGCTGAATAGGCCAATAGATGTAAATGCATCCGTGTCAGTGACATCACAAAAACAGTGAATTCAAAATAGGACATTTTTCTGCTTAAATTATATGCGGACTGGATGGATTAAGAAGTGAACATTACATTTTGCAACTTAAACAATATGTACGTCAAATTTTATCATATTTATATAACTTTCTACGATACAGGCCCTTTAGTCTGATTCCCGTTACGGCCTTGCGTATAACTTTTGGCCAAACCATCGCTTTAAAATCAGCAGTTAGTCATGTGTTCCTCTGTGGTCTCTCTGATCTGGCTTGTATGTGTGAGAGAGCCGGTAGCTCTGCAGCCTTCTCTCACTGACCTCTGAGAAAGCCGGAGGCATTTATGACCCCTCATTACTCAGCCGGCACCTGCAGCTTCTGGAAAATTCTCTAAACGAGAAGGTACAGGGGTCAGGGCCGGCCTGCTATATAGAGATTACAGGTCAGATACAAGTCCATCTCCCCTCTCCTCTCGCTTCTGTTTTCGG
>JAILXH010261173.1:12111-23028 GCA_023558415.1 Piaractus mesopotamicus
GTGCTTAGATTTTAAAATAAGGTTCTCTGCTTGGCTTGTCAAAAAAATGTAAATTCCGTTTTAGATATCACATGTTGTTAAAATACGTCATCTGAAGGCGAGTAACTGTGTACTGTATCCAGCTTCAAAATATCAGCGGTCAACTGCCTGAGGCGCTCAGTGTCCACTTTCTTGCACTTTGCGAAATATAAAATAAACTGGCCCCTTAAATGTGCTTTCAGCGCCTCCCATACTGTTGAGGATGGCAGTCCTGGGGTCTGATTATAGGTGAAAAAAATGCAATTTCAAATTTTATGAAATTTACAAAAGGTTCTTTGGAGAGAAATAGAGGGTTGAATCTCTGTGGACGATAATTATATATTGCACCAGGAATGTGCATTCTCATTGTAGGGGGGCTATGGTCTGAAATGACTATGGATTGATACTCACAGGGAGAAGCTTTTTATCAGTAAGAAAGTAGTCTATCCATGAAAACATCTTGTGGACTGGGGAAAAGGAAAAATAACCTCAAGAGGTAGGAATACAGAATTGGCATATATCTGATACGCTATATGTCTTGAGAAAAAGTTTGATTGATTAAGCATATAATTGACCAACTGCATTAACATAACGCCCTGTGGGGTCAGATTCTATGCTTGATAGTCCAAAGGTAAGTTTTTTTCTAATTAGGATAGCTACCCCTCTTGTCTTAGAGCCAAAACGAATTAATGATGTGCTTGTCCTATCCATCCTCTCCTTAACCTATATTGGTCAGCGGTACGAAGATGGGCCTCTTGAAGAAAAGCAATATCAGTTTTGAGATGTTTAAGATGTGTGAGAGCCCTTTTGCGTTTCACCGGACGATTTTAAGACTTAACATTCCAGCTTACAAAGTTAACCAAGCAACCTTTAAACCCTCCTAGATTATTTGCATTCTCCATTAGGAATAATCATGGATAGTACACTGTAACTATACCGCCCAAAAAAACAAATAGTTGAATCGAAGATACCTAAAACACTTACCCCCCAACCCCTGTCGCCTAATTCCTTGACGCCCCTGCTAAACAAGATGCTCTGTGTAGGCCACTAGAGTTCCTCCGCCTAGCTCATCAAACTATGTCTTTATGGACCCCGCTTTGTGCACAGTGGCACAGTCCTGCTGGAACAGGAAGGGGCCTTCCCCAAAACTGCTGTCCCAAAGTTGGAAGCATATAATTGTCTAAAATGTATTTGTATGCTGTAACTTTAACATTACCGTTCACTGGAACTATTGTATACACCTGTTAGCAATGGGTGTGGCTAAAACACCTGGACAGAGTTGCCCAGATTAGTGCCCGAGATCTATGATGCTATATATTGATTTGAAAGGTGAACACACTTCGACGACTTCCAGTGCATGCAGATGCATTCAATGGTTTATACTGAATGAAACACCTTTAACCCCCAATTCAAACCTTTAAAGGGTCCATGTAATGGAAAGTATAATGGAAAGAAAGATTTTCCTCACTTTTTCTTCACATTGTTAAAGTTTCAAAACTATACTGGTTACTCTCTAGTCCTTAAAGAATATATATGCAAATTAAGCAAGCAGTTTTGAATTTATCGTTTTGTGATATCACAAAAACATTTACTTATATCTGCCTATTCAGCCAGTAGCAGTTTAGCTCTATCCATTCACATTGAAGCTACTAAAAGTATTTCAAACCGGAGTGCTTTTTCAATAAGGCACAATAAATAGCAGCCAATTTACATATGTCAGTCTTAAAGGCACAGTAACAAAAACAACTTGTTTAATTAAGTTAAAACCTTATTTATTTTGCTCGTGTTACTGTTTGCTATCCAGTGTCGACCAGAGGAGGATAGGTTTCCCTTTTGAGTCTTGGTTCCTCTTAAGGTTTCTTTGCTCTTTCCTCTTGCTTTTTTCCATATCACTGTCGCCATTGGCAACGCTCATGGGGTCTTGGACACGGATTTTTCTGTAAAGCTGCTTTGCGACAATGCCTGTTGGTAAAAAGCGCTACATAATTAAACTTTGACTTGACTCGACTAGTTGGAAAATGGTCATGTAAAAATTTATTATGACTGTATTTGCTACATAAATGCACATAAATGCCACAAATTGACCTGGACCCTCCCATGGCCTCGTAATTATACACCCTCTCCCTCTCGTAACAGAGCTCTGCACAGGCAGCAGTAGATGACAGTGAGAGGATCTTCACTGAGCTCATCCAGTCCGTGGAGAAAAAGCGGTCTGAGGCAACGGAGCTGATCAGAGCTCGTGAAAAAGCTGAACTGGATAAAGCCGTGGGACTCGTGGAGCAGCTGGAGCAGGAGATTGCAGAACTTAACAGAAAACAAACTGATCTTCAGCAGCTTTCAAACACAAAGGATTACATCCAATTAGTGCAGGTTAACATCACTTCCTCCATGTAACATCATTAACATACTTAACAAATGACAGTCTGACTGTTGGCTATTAAGACCACATTGAAAATCTGTGATATTTTTCTTTTAAAACTGAAAATAAACTACCAAAAGTTTTAGAATTTTGAAAAATTAAACACAAAGAAAAGTTATGACAAATAAAATGAAGAAGAAATATTCACGATTCTACAGTTTCTGCCTTTTGGACCCCACTATATGTAACTTTGAGCTACAGAAAGGGCTGTGAACATTTTGGAAGCACCCTAAAATTGACTGAATCATGGTTAAATACCATAGAGTAACCCTGCAGTTCACCCAGCTCTGTTCAGCACTATGCAATTCACATCTATACCTAGGCAATGCTTAACCTGTGCTGTCTTTCGTCCTTTGTGTTAGAGATCTCAAATTCTCTGTGCTGACCTGGAAACCAATGACGCTTTTAAGATAGCGCTCAATCAACAGCCAGCATTTGAGAATTTCAAGACATACGTATTGCAGCTGAAGAAGCAACTGGAAAGCTTTTGCACAGAAGAATGGAAGAAAATTTCTGAAAATGGTGAGAAAACAACATGGAACATGGAAATGCATAAATCATCATACTTTTGTAGACAGACATGTAATATAAAAAAGATTTTTGCATAATTTCACTTAATGAGCCTAACATAGTTTAATTTCCATAGTGAATGACCAGCTCATTTCAGAACCTGAGGCAGAAACCAGAGAGGATTTCCTCAAATGTGAGTTCTATGTGTTTTGTCAAATTACTGACATCATAATAAATGTCATCAAAATAAATATGTTCATACAGTTAAGTCCTTTTGTGAGTGATCTGGATTTCTACATGAATGGCCCAAAAATGTGCTAATGTAAGTGAACTCTTTAACAAAAACGTGCCATACATTCATTGATCACATTTAAACGGTCCAGGTCATTAATGGACAAAATTTCACTGATTACAATTTCTGCATAAATAAATCATTAACATGTAAACAAAGTCATTCAGAATAGTTTAAAGTAAAGTGCTCAACTGAGTCAGAATTGTTCTCATCAGTAGTGAGAGGAACCAGACGTCTAAAGAGTTCAACACCTCTAAAAGCTATTTTACAGAAAGCTGCTACATAATGTGGTTACGAATACTCGTACAACTGCCCGAAGCACTTTTTTGCCACAGTTTTGAGATCAGGTTTTGGCTTAAATTAAACACTATCCTCTGAGACATGATTTCTTTGGATAAAGTGTCAGTCATATGCTGTAAATGTGGTTTCCCCATCCCCAGCACAGCCTTCAAAAAAAGGGGAATTGTGCTGATAAGAACCAGGGGTTGCAATGTGTAAAGCACAAAAAAGCCATTTTATTTACTAAACAAAATGACCAATGACCCTACACGTCTTCTGTGTGTTGATAGTAGTAAAATAGTGAAAAATCTGAAAGAAAAAAAAATAATATTTGTGGACTGTTTTGCCTAACAACAGCTAGCATGTACCTCTCTGCCATGAATGGTTTTAAAAATACATGTTTTTAGTCAAAACCTTCTCAAACCGATCATTAAACAATGTGTCCGGCATCAGACGGCGTATTTGAAACCATTTCATGTTATAACTTTCTGTGAGTTCTGTCAGCTTAAAGAGGCATTAAATACTTAAATGTCTGGTTCCTTTCACATCAGACCATTCTGATTGACTTTGTTTCTTGTTTATGATTTATTATTGTGAGCTAGATGAAGATCACATTTACATTTTGGGAGTCATTGAGTGCGTTTACACGCACTGAATATGCACTTTCAGCAGTTATCCGGTTATTCAAATGGTCATGTAAACAACGGACTCCGATCTAGAAATCCGACAAACAGAGCTGGATTTTAGTTCAGTAATCAGATTTCTCAGCGCATGAAAACTCATACTTGGATTTTCTATGAATTATGTCTAAACTTCATCGACTGACGTTTTCTGTTCTTTTTAATGATTCCAGATGCCCGTGAGCTGACTCTGGATCCCAACACAGTAAATTATAATCTCCTGCTGTTGGAGTGTAACACGAAGGTGATTTGTGATAATGAGCGTCATTCCTACCCTGAACATCCTGAGAGATTCGCCTATTGGCATCAGGTGCTCTGTAAGCAGAGCGTGTCTCTGCGCAGTTACTGGGAGGCGGAGGTGGGCGGAGAAAACGGGGTTTCCATTGCAGTGACTTCTAAAGCAATCAAAAGAAAAGGGTCTGAAGTGGAGAGCAGGTTTGGGCATAATAGCGAGTCCTGCAGATTAGTCTGCTATCCTATGAAATACAGTTTCTGGCACAATGATAAACAGATTGAAATCCCAGGCCCGACGTACAAAAGAATCGGCGTCTATCTTAATGCTAAGGCAGGGACTTTATCCTTCTATGGTGTTTCCAGTGAAATGACCCTCATTCATAAAGTCGCAGTCAAGTTCACTCAGCCCCTGTATGCTGGGTTTGGGATAGGTTCTGGATCATATGCAAAGATTTGCCTTTATGCCACAAGTGGTGCCACTGGTAAGACCTCAAAGAAGAAATGAGACGCTGTCCTGGCTGAAATGAGTGGTGGTGATGCATTTGGAAACATTATAGGACTGTGATCATCTGCGCAAATGGCTTTTCGACCCATGATTTAGAGTCTCCGAGCAAAGATAAGGTTTTACCGAGCACATGAAAAAGACTAAGCATTTAACTTATGTATTTTGTTCCCATGGGTCTGAAGATAACTGCAGGAATCTCATTATGATTAGGATTTTTAAGTGCATGTAAACACTTATTGTGTCGAACCTCAGCGGAGTCAGTAGCACTTCTCTGTGTGAGCAGAGCCTGCTTCACTGCCAGCTTGAGTCGCTTGTTCATCAGCGCTGCAGTGCACACTCGGCTTCGTCAAATGGTATCAGCTGGTACTGGATTTTGGTATGGTGAATTTTTATGAGTACAGGTAAATGAATATGGTATCAGCCCAATACCTGATACCATCATCCCTAGTGCCAGCATTCATGATTAAAACATTTTGTAAAGATAGATATTAATGAAATTGTACACGTGCCGTTCTTTCTTTTGTTTCAATGAAGTTTGCAGAAAGACCTCATATAAAAGACCTCAGCATGTAATGTTGCTCTGACTAGCTCCAGTGTTAGCTTTAGCATTAGCTTATCTGAAGTGATGGCTAAAACCTCTTTCTTATTAGACTTGAAAACCTACCAGCTTTACGTTTGATTAATGTAAACATGGTTTCCAGAATCCCTTTTTTGTCAGCTCTCCAACATGTATGTCTGCACTGAACATCTGTAACATGGAAAGACCATTTATTTTGGAAAAATGTTTCACATCTATTTCTTTTGTTTGCTTCTCACTTTTGCTTTTTAGTGCTGACCATTTTAGTCTGTTAGCACAAGCGTTATGGATGATACTAGGTAACCTGTACTGGAAGTATGATGGACATGGCAAGCGTAACTAAGGGAGGTGGGACTTTAGTAAGCGGTGTGTAAAGTGCTGTTTAGAAGAGTATTATTTTCTACCTTGATTTAATGTGTAAACATAGGATTACACAACTCCAGTTACTAGAGGAGTTCTTTAACATGTGAAGGCCTAATTTGTGTCATTATCTTTATACAATTAAGAGAATATAAATAAACGTTGATTAAAACACCATAATGCCTTCTTGGTACTTCTTGGTAAGACTGACTCCATCACTGTTATTATGTGGTTATAGTTATGTGAACAGAGAGATAATTGGCTTTGGTTAGTGGACTAGCTGTAAAGGACAGAACAGCATTTTAATTGTGTTGTCTTTTTGGTGGGATCTGTCTCATGAGTAATGTTCCATGTAATAAAATGTGACTTTGGCCATATTTTATGATTATGAGACAAAAGTAAAGTTTTTCTTTGATGAATCATTTCATCATTGTCTCACTTTCTCACTTCAAAATACAAACATGGACAGATACTGTGTACAGTGTAAGCCAAAGTGATGAAGCATTAAAGCTGGGATGGACTTTGATTTAAATTCTAGTCTTCTCTACAGTGTGATCTGCTTTCACATTGCCACTTTTTCTAGGAAACTACGTTTGTCTTCCAAGGACCTTAACAAGTACATGATGATGTTTTTGATAACTACTCAAGAAGTCAGACGAGAAAAAAGCGACTGCTGCCATTTTATTTCTTTTCCTTGTACCAGCAAAAACTATTGCCCTTCCATTATCAACAGCTCAACAGAGCAAACTATGACAGTTTTATTCACCTTAAGATAATGACGTAGGTGTAAAGTGCCATAATTCCAGGGAACTCCAATTCCCAGAAGCCCTTGGGCTGATTAGGCCCAACTTGGCACACCTGTGGACTCGTCTACTTAAGGCTGTGGCAAACAGCGGCCCTTTGTCACACCTTTATAGAGGAGTGACTGGTACGGTACTTAGCCCAGGTGGGTATTTAAACAAAAAGAAAAGGAAAAGAAAAGAGGGCTGGAAAAACAGAGTCTACCTTCCTCTCATGATCACAGAGGAAGTGTTTTTTGTTTTCTGATTATCTTTTATTTCACTTTTCAGTTTCAGCCTTTGAGCCCGCTGCTTTCAGCGTTCCCTTTGTTTGCCTTTTTTTTCGCCGATTTTTTAATTTCCCATTCTTTGAGGTGTTTTTCCCATTTTTGCCTGTGCTTTCCGGTGGTGCAGCGGTAACTCCTCAGTGCATCGGCGGTTCGAGCCTGGCTTTGAGCCACCTCAACTCAACGTGCACAATCACCAAATTCACACTCCATCACCTCCATAAATTCATTTAAGGCCCTTTCTCCCTCTGCACTTGGATCCGCCTCCCTGCCGTCCCGTAACAGTAGGCTTGAATAATACAGATGATTTTGGAGAGGCCGTATGGACCTCTGACGTTGAGTTTCATTTTGTATTCTGCAGCATCCCCAAACAAGAAAGTCAGAGTAAAGATGAAGGGTAAAAGTAAGCTATGCAAGGCAGACTGTTCTGTGGCCTACCATCAACAATGAAATCTGCAACTTCATGTAATTGGAGTGGTCAGCATTTATACAGTTTCTGAAAACTGTAACATTTTACTGTAGGGTACTGATCATAAGGCTACATGACAACTATGCATGCTTGTCATTACAACTGACATAACCGTACATAAATGTATATAAACATTTATTCAATAGGCATCATCTTTCATAAAGGCTACTTTAGCTGACTTGTAACCTTTTTAGCAAATGTAACATTTTATAGTGAATGATGCCTATTGGAAAAAGCATTCATAAACATTTATGTAGGGTTATGTCAGGCTTATGTAGGTGTCATTTAGCCTAATTAACAGTACCCTCCAGTAAAGTGTTACACTGAAACTACACCAGAGTTTGTTTGGATCACTTGACAGATTAAGGCTCAGCTTCCAAGGCAGCACCAAAACAAAAGTGTACATGGAGTGAAACGTCACAAACCATCACTGTCCAGCAGAGCTGTTTTGAGCGCACAGCATCTCAGTGGCTTTGAACTTTGCACAAGTGTAGCTATAACACAGAGGTAAGGAAAGTAAAGCTCAAGGTTCTGTCTCTTTGTCAAGGTACTGTCTGCTACTACTCTCATTCTATGAGTGGCATAAAATGGCATAGGCTCGTATATTAGCAGATCCATAACCACTATGGATACCCTGTAAAATTTTAGGACACTTTCAAGACTTGATTTTTGGCTAAATTCAGTGGATGTGTAGCTCTGCACACTAAGGTAGGTAGATGCCAGTTCAGCTAAAGAACCTAATCTTAACTAATCAATCCCGTTCTTTGTATACAAATAGTTTAACTGGATAAAAAGAAGCAGTTTATACATAAGAAATGTGTGAAAATACCATTGATTCCAGGACATTCTGTGTCTGGGGAAACAAATTGAATTTTTCCTGGACAGACAACCAAAATCCAGGCCGATTCAGGAATATGTTGGACAACTGGCAACCCTTGTGGGTAGGCGATACTGAATGGGTTACTGTGTTTACAATGCTAAGTTCAAATGTAGTATCTTTAAAATAGTAGCTTTACAGAAGAAGGCAAAAACACTCTTAACTTTCAGTATAAGTTGATGTTGTAGTTTCTGGGAGTTCTATGTATCATCTGTTTTTGCAGGTTTGGAATGTTTAAGTTAGGGGGCCCCTACTCCAGGGGTCAGGGACCCATAGGGAGTGGCAAGCCTCTTTCCCTTCCCCTCTTAGTTCCAAATAGATGAGATCCTTTTAATAAGGACCATATGTTCTGTTCCCTTTTTCAACAACAAGCACCCTATATAAGCAGTTGCATATACTGTTCTGGAGGGGACACTTCAGAATTGGCACGGATCCCTTCTCGGGTAATTTATAGTGCTTGATATGATACTGTTTTACTTTGTAATAAACATCTCATACAAGCAAAACGGAGTCAGCGGAGACTTTTTCATCATCTTCACATCATCACAATTTAATAAACAACACAAGCAAACCCTGACTATGAGTACAAGTTATACCACACAGGTTCTTTTATTGACAGAGAAGTGTTTTTCTGGGGTGGCACGGTGGCACAGCGGGTAGCACTGTCGCCTCGCAGCAAGAAGGGCCTGGGATTCCTCGGCTGGGCAGCCTCTGTGTGAGTTTACATGTTCTCCCCATGTCTGCGTGGGTTCCCCTGGGTACTCCGCTTTCCTCCCACAGTCCAAAGACATGCAGTCAGACTAACTGAACACACTAAATTGTGTGTATGTAAATGTATATGTCTTTCTGTCTGTCTGCCCTGCGATGGACTGGTGACCTGTGTCCTGCCTTCCACCCATTG
Organism: Piaractus mesopotamicus; assembly: GCA_023558415.1. Taxonomy (NCBI): domain Eukaryota; kingdom Metazoa; phylum Chordata; class Actinopteri; order Characiformes; family Serrasalmidae; genus Piaractus; species Piaractus mesopotamicus. Next base: position 21,299 of record JAILXH010261173.1, read on the forward strand.
ACTGCTGGGATAGGTTCCAGCTCCCCCCGCGACCCAAAAGGATAAGCGGCTTAGAAGATGTGTGTGTTTTTCAGGTATTAAAATCAAGCCTGGATTCAGGCTACAATGTCACTTTTAAGGCTGTAATAGGAGGGCTGTGTTAATGCTGACTGAAAATAATTACAGCCTCAAGTCTTTATTTTAAACAAAAGAAGAGTCACTAGGTCACAATGAGAGAGAGTCTAGAGAAGCTGAACCCCACTGGCTTGTTCTCCACACCTCACACAAACACGCACACAAAAGAAGTAAAGGAAAGCCAAAAGATTCCACAAATTCCACCCTTGCATGTCGGCGTCACTGACTGTTCCTGTATTTCCTTCAACGTTCTGCTAAGCAGTGTTACTGGAGTGCTGCTGTAGATCTGCGCTGTGTTTATAATGTATTATAGTTTAACTTCTATACAGTGTCTACAATCACTTGCACTGCATATACAGACTGATCTCTTCCATGGTATTTACAATGGGACTGTAAAATGTTGCTCTTTCTTTATATTTCTGTACACATAATGTTTAGCATGTATGTTTCTGTATACCTGCACAGCTCTGTATGTCCGTATATATTTGAGCAGCATGTACACGATATTTGTTAAGCCCAAACACAGCCACAGCCCCTTTTATAAAAGGGTGTGCATACTAATGCAACCAGGGAATTGTTTTTTATTTTCAATTATTTTTACTAATAATTATGTATTTCTATGTTTTATCTTAATTTCTGGCTTTACATTACACAACAAACCCAATTTCAATGAGGATGTGCTGATTTTTTTTTTATATCCATTGTACACATACACATTTGGAATCACTGTTTAAAGTCTGAAATCACTATTTTCAACGATATAAAACCAGTTTCATAGCAGATACATGCATTAAATTAATAAAATATGATGCTGATATTCTGTAAGTTTCAAGCAATTTGTAGAAAGCTGTAAGAACGAAATTTTTGGATGACCAATAGAGCTCTGGACGATTCTATAATAACTGAGAAAGCTGTATTGCACTGAGAATAAAAGTGAATATCCAGAATGTCTCATTTTCTAAAAGCAGTGATCAAATCTCATTGATTAAAAAGCTATTCAGAGTAAATTTTCTGACAAGAAATAATCGATAATTATGGGTTATTATTTAATAACATTTACTTTTTATTATCCTACAACTTTTTGTTGTTCCCAACTTTAAATACTTTAATTTATGAACAATCAGGTTATTATTTGGTGTTTAATTAATAACATTTCAGTCTGCACTGTATAAATTATTATTGAAAAACAATTACTAATATGACAGATGATCAATGAAATTCAGCTATGTTAAAGTGTTCCTACCACTGATAGTCATTCTGTGCACACACAGCTTGTATAATCTCCACAGAAAAGCATTACCAATAGAATGGGACGCTCTGTCGCAGCCACACATGATGCCTAAGGTAACCATGTCTAATGCCAAGCATCAGCTAGAGGTGTATAAAGCCCCTCAGCATTGAGCTGTGGAGAAAAGAAACTGCTCTCTGGAGTGATGGAGCTCCAATATCACTAAAGCTTTAACATAAACACTACACTGTGATTATTTAGGACGATCAAGTACTGAAGTGCCACAAACTATCAACAACTAATAAAGACCAAGACAAAATTAACGGAATAATTAAAATATTCAAGTATTGGCTTTCTCGTGTGTGTGTGTGTGTGTGTGTGTGTGTGT
>JAILXH010261182.1:20143-31220 GCA_023558415.1 Piaractus mesopotamicus
GTAAACCACACACAATAACATGTAATAGGATAAGATCATTACTTGATAATGAAAACATTGCATTTAAGTTTTTATGCAGTTACTGAACTTACTAAATTGATTCTGATGTCCCTGCTGAACACCACTCCTACAAGAGAAAAAAATTGACTTATAAGTTAAAACAAGACAAAAAAATGGCTTTTTCCTGTATTCTTTCCTGCCCAGGTGGTTTATGCTGAACATCTGAAGTGAGGATTATACTCAAAATTCATTCATTCAATTGTGTGTTTAATTCGAGTATATATTTGATGAAGGCCTTGTGCCCAAATGACAAACATGAAAAGCTTCCTCATTCTTGCTTGTTCTGCAATACACCTGCATGGTGCTGTTCAGTGACTCTCCTGCATCAACACACCTGATATTATGAAATTAACAAACCCTCTACTGCTCTAAGGCAGTGTTCATATTACCAGTTTGAAGGGGCACAATTATTATAATTTCCTTTTCTCAATGTGACACAGATCTGATGTTTTTAGTGCTGTGTGAACACAAACATCTGAGCTCTTCAAATCAGATCTGAGTGACTTTTATATGTAGTCTTAGATGGGATACATCTTTGAATTGTAGCCATGCGACCTTAAAGAGAATTAAATGTTTATTTTCCACCCTGCATATACGCATATTACAGTCTTTATCCAGTGTTCAGTTTCTGCCAGTAAACACTGCAGAAGCATTACTGTTTTCGCTTGTTGTTCACCTTATAACAGCCAAGAGCTATTCCTGATTAGAGCTAATGATCTTAGCAAGTTGTCCATCTGTTACTGTTATTGTTCGTTACTCTTTCTGGCCTAAATGTTTTCTTAGTTGTAAGTGATTCTTATCTAATGTTAATGATACACAGACCTGCATCATTACTGACAACCAATGTTGATATGAAGGCGAATATGATTACAGTGTGAATATATGACATTTTTGGACACTCAATCTAAAAATCAATTTTAAAAACTTGATGGCACCCTTCTGTGTGAATAAAGCCATTACGGTCAAACAGCCACATATCAGGCTATGTTCACATTACAAGTCTCACTGCTCAAATCCGATTTTTTGCTCAAATCTGATCTCTCTGACACAATGTTTCACACTTGTTTAGGTAAGTGATTCAAATCTGTCATTAATGTGAACGAACCGGCGTCCTGAAATGACCCGCATGCGCACACCGTACCCAGTAACGCCACGTGAATTAATCACGTGCATCACCTGCATCATCAGCAAACAGACTAATGAGCAAAAAAGATAATTAACTGTGAACAGACCTCAGCTGCTCATTATTAGAGTGACGAAAGTGAAAAATGTGTGTTGCTTTTTCATCGTTTATAGGCTTTAACTTCTGTTTGGTGCTGCTGCCATGGCAACGCTAAATGATAGCGCACGGGCAGTGGAAAAAAAATTAATCCGATCTGAGCATTCACATTAAGGTCGCATGGCCACGAATCGGATACGTATCTGATCTAGGACCACATATGACAGTGGCTCAGGTCGGATTTGAAAAAATCAGATTTGCGTGTCCACATCAGATCTAAGTCACATTTTCTGCAATAAATCGGATTTGTGCCACTTCAACCTGGTAATGTGAACATAGCCTCAGATATCTATCCAATCTAGAAATATATAGGACAATGGTTCAAATCTGATTTTAACAGATTTTTGTTCTCACAGCTGTGAAAAAATCAGATGTGTCACAATCCGGTTTGTGCCACAATCGTGTAATGGCAACAGAGTGAATATGAGTGCTTCTTACGTTTGAATTGCAGAAGATGGTTAAAAAAAACACCCATTTCATTATAAAATATCATCACATGCAAACAGGCCAAGACTGGCAAACGAAGAATATCTAACCTCCATCCACCTGCTTAACTCCTCGTTCTAGAAGGCTCTGAGCCGACTGATCTGAAAGAAATGGATTTGTTGCCTTCAGCCTGGAGGAGAATGAAAGAAGAACATTCTCTGAATCGGATTAACTGATCTTTCAGTTTGACTGCATGAAAGAGTTAATAAAAAAATACCTTTCTTTGGCTGACTCATACGTGTAGATCCTTTCTTTCCTGTCACCCATCTTTTTTTCATATTCAATCATTTCATCCATCCCTTTCCTAATGACAGTGTTAATCTCTTTCTGTGAACAAAAAAGCATCATGTATGAGAGCAATAATTATGTTTGCCTTAATCACTGCACTCTAAATAGTGCAAATTATTGTAAATTTACAGTGAAAATAAATATTATTTAACATATGACTGTCATCAGTGGACCAATAAAAATGGTCCAATATGACTTTAAATAAAAGCATAATACTTTAAAGGGGCCACATCCAACATTTTTCATATTTTATTCTTTTCCCTTTTATGATGACTTTGTGCACTAAAAACAATTCCTTTGTACATTTGTCACATTCACTCTAACATTTAGAGTTTAATAGGCTGTTTTCATCATTGTGCCTTTAAGACTGATTTATATAAATGACCTTGGTTCTGACTGGCTGCCCTATATTGACCTCAATCAACAAACACTCCAGTAAAGAAAACCAGTAAAATCAAACAGGCTGTTTTTGCAGCTTACTTTACATATATGGACTGCATAGACTGGGAAGTGAATGTTTTGAAACTTTAACAATGTTTGCATAGTACATCAAACACAAAAAACAAAAAAAAATATGTAGGCCCCTTTACTTAAATAAAAAGAAATATTTTCCCATCTCTTATAAAGTTACCACTTTGGAGATATAGTTTTGTTATGATAGTAACCATGCAGGAATGAATACAGAAGTATTTTACATTATAGGTATTATCATTTTTTTTAAATTCAATGTGTTATGGTTGTACCTTGTGTGCTGGGAGAAACCCAAAGGAGTCCAGCAGCACTATAGCCTCCACCATCTCTGGATACAATGCACTGAACTGCCAACAAAACAGCCATAAACAAAACAAGTTGCATTTGCATTCTCTATTCATCCCATACACTGCACAACCATAACAAACATGATAAGGTCTTACCATTGCAGCTACGCTTCCACCTGTAATGTAAAAAAGACATAACCCCAATGTTTAAGTGAATAAGACACTGAGGTTCTGTTGAGCTTCAGATCAATAAACAGTTTATCCTGAATAAAGACGTATAATACAAGTAAACATTCACATAGAATGAACATTGGCCAGTTACTCAAATCGGCTACTCATTACTTTATGATAAGAGCAGCTGTGGTGTCAAAGTCAGCAATGACCCATCACCTAAATACCTCTGGTCTTATTACCCTCACACTGTTACTAGCCACATTTCAGTGAGTGACTACAGAAAGCACATAAAATACTCCAAAAAGAGAATGTGATCTGGAATGATGTGAAATCAAAAACAAACAAAACATGTTGTATTACACATATGCTAAAAATCAAGTGATATTTACTGCACATTTTAAAGTAACTGCCAGTCTAGCGTATCTTACCTAAGTTAGACTAGTTTCAATAAGTTTAATGCGCTTGAAGTGGGCACTGTTCACCTGTATTATCAAAAAAAGGGACTGGACCAGACTGGATCATATGGATTGGATTATATGAAAAATAAAAGACTGTGACTGTGTGTTGGAACATAGTCAATACTAAATCAGAGATCTTAGGCAAAAAACTTTGGGACATCTTTAGTGAGGAAAAAGTGTAATAATGAGCTTACCCATACTGTGTCCTATTGCAGAGAAGCGCTTCCACTGAACAGCTGCACACAGAAATACAATATCTATTAGTGGCACAGGGCCACCGGTATCAAACACAGGTGAATGCAAGAGCATAAACAACTTTAAATATAGGTTGTTACAATACAACAAAAAACTCATTTATTAGCAGTAGCATACATAGCAAACAAAAACCTAGTTATCCTGATATCAAAATTGACCTTTTTTAATGTTTCTTAGTTCATATCCTGGGTCATATTAAGCACAATTCATTACGCTATATAATCAACAGACAAAATTCTGTTTTTTTTGCCTGCCTGTAAAAATGTTCTGAATTTTTTTAACCATATCACTGTGCACCAGCAGGCAGGAACAAACCTTGTAGTAATTAATCATGTTTAACCTTTCCCTTCTTCCACCTCCACCTATTACTGAGCATAAACAGTCACCTCAGAGACCCTCTCTGATATTGTGTTTCACTTGGAAGTACATCACAGTACAGAATGAAAATGTATTCTGATTTCTGTCCACTTTAAAGAATGTTTACTTCAAGTTCTTCATTTGCAGCACGCTCACATTATAAGATCTGATTTATTTATAAAAGCATGATGGACTCAAACCTTCTATGACTCGTCTCATGTCTGCAACATAATAAGGAAAGCCGTAGAAAACACCTGCAGGTCTATGAGAGGAGAAGCCATGACCAGGAAAATCTATGGCCAAACATCTCCAATCTGAGAGAAACAGCGAGAGAAAAAAGGAAAAGCTTAGATAAACAGAGAGACAGCCAAACAGATAGATACATACATACATACCCATTGGAAAACATTGTATAATTCATTGAATTCTCCACACATGCTAAATAAGTGTGTCCTCAGGAATTACTTACATTTTGACATATAATACTTGTATGTAACAAGTAATGTCCATACATTTTTTTAAGACGTACAATATATGAATACTTCAGACAGTCGTCTAAAATAATCCAGCAAATTAAAATGACTCATTCAAGGTCACGTTTATAATTGTTGCTGTGTAATTCTACACAGATACTTTACCGCTGGGCAGCAGTGGAATCAGGCTGTTGAAAGAGCCACTGTTGTCTGACCAGCCATGCATACACAGCACTGGCCGCCCATTTTCTGGACCCCAAATCCTGCCCTTTATCTCTCCCCATGGAACAGGCATACGAAACTCTGACACTGTCAAAGCAAACAGACTGACACAGTTATGATTTACTTTGCACAACAGCTGTAGAAGGCCTGATTTCTCAAACAGTCATAAGCATTGTGCAGTGAAGTAATGACCAATACACCGACCCCCACCCTTACAAAAAGATCTGTAGCAGCGCTGCTCAAAGTGGGGTTGCGACTCAAAATAGACCTGTGAGGACATTTGATTTGATTGCCAGAAAGTTACCCTAACTTTACCCGTTCATAAATGAGAAAACAAATATTTTTAATACTATATACCACTTTCTCCATTGTTATCTTCCGTTTAAATTAGCAAAATATGGCATGATGTTATAAAATAGATTTCTGAAAACTCAACTTGAACTCTACCTACCTTCTTTATTTCTTTATTGTCTTTTTGGCCTTCAACCCATCACAAACATTACACTTTGGCCCCCCAAGACAAAAAAATTAATCAAACTGATCTACAGTAATATTAGAACAAACTATGAGGTTTGTTTAGCGCTGCATAATATGCCTATAATCATGTTTAATATTGTTTTCTTGGTATGTTATACATGTAGTACTGTCTTATTGTTATTTATACTACTATATTCTGTAGTAATTATCTGAATTTACTATAAGACTCTATGTTGTAGAAATTCCTGTATTATCACCATAGATCTTTTCACAAGGGTGATTACAACCAAATATATGCATATACTTTTTAACAATACAGTCATATTAGAAAATACAGTGCCAGTTAATTGCACATAATCAAACAACACATGTAAAAATAAGTTATTTCACTCACCTCTATGGTTCATAGCTGCTGTGGCCAAGTGTCTCACACTTTTCAGGTTCTGAATCATCCTATAAACACGACAACACAATTTTTCATGTGAGATTTGGATTACAACAAAATCAGTACCACTAAGTTTTTTGTGGGCTATCTAGCTAACACTGATACTTTAACCGTTGATCACTCAGGGACATTTAGCAACAAGACAGACCTGACAAAACACTTTCTACCACTTTCATAGACATTACAAACCGAAAAAATAATAACAGTAAAAAAATTCCACACTTGATAACAACTTTGAACGTATCCTGTAAAGTTACACCACCAACACAGCAGGTTATGACATGAGTGAAATCAGCAGTGACAGAAAGCTCACACTGTTCTTGGCTGCTCTTCAAAACGCAAAACTGTAGCCTTCGTATACATACACTAATAAGTATGCTAGAGTAGTATAATAGTCTGAGTAAACGTTAACGTAAGTCTGGTAGAAAAAAAAACATTTGTTGCACACTTGCATTTTGCTGCTGTCCAAATAAAATGGACAACTTAACACATTTTGTTTTTTGCTAAATAATTTTGAAAGTATTTGAGCAAGATTAATATTTTTGTATGCAAAGACTCATGTCTCCACTACAAATGAAAAAAAATTAAATAAAAGTTTGTTTCCTGCATTTCTGTGGAAACAAAAGTATGCACTTAAAAAAGCCCAGGCATAGGGGCTGAACATCAGAGCTAAAACAAGCTACTGAAGTACTTCTCGATGCTGAGCAACAATTACTTCCATTCTGACTTCTATGAATGTCAACATTCTTCATAATATACATATTATCTTAATGTAAGTAATGAATGTAAATAGCCTTTTCTCTGTAGTTGATACATTTTGAACATAATTTGTTCGCCAAACACAATTTCCTAGGTAAGAGGCCTCTGTAAATGACAAACATACTGTAGATTTAATGCATCCACCTTAAAAGTGGGATATACAATACATTTTCATTTTGTTTGTAAGTTGTGTGTTTCATGCCTGTCCGCTGGTCACATGGTGCTGGAGGATGAATCAGCCTGCTGAGACGGCAATTGTAAAAAGACAGGCATTTCCCCAACCTCTGTACTGGAAAGAGCTTGCACTTCTTTTCACCATGTTATTTTCCACACTGCTGTCTGTATTTTTAACTTATGGAAACAAATGTGATGCTCAACTTTAAAAAGATGAAGCATGGGCACATTAAAGTCATATTAAATCATTGTACACTGTGTCCTACGAATGAGCTTCAGCCCCTACACATACACAGCAATCAAAAGACTGGAACTGTTGATATGTTTGGCTGACTTGTAACAATAGCATAACCCTTTTAGGTGCTATACAGAACCCTTTTCAAAAAGGTTCTATATAGAACCATCTACAGCACATTCTCCATCAATCTGACGAACACTTTCATGATGCTAAGAACGCTTTTATCATGCAAAGGGTTCTTTGAGTGTTCATGGTCCTATACAGAACCATTTTCTTTACTAAAAACCCTCAAAGAACTGCCTTTTTTTAAAATATGTAGGGCAGAGGTCTTCAACCCAGTCCTCAGGGCCCCCAGTCCACATTTTTGCTACAACTAAACTCACATATCCATAGGATAGAACAAAAATGTGGACCATCCGTGGGCTGTCAGGACCGGTTCGAAGACCTATGATCTAGGGTGCCCTGAGGATCAGTTAACGTTATAAGTCACTCAGTAATCAAGCAGTTTTTGTTGTATCTGATGTTTTTGTATTTATTAGCGGTGTACCAGTGCACTGTGACACTGTAATACTGCAGTACAAAACTGTGACAATGCACAGCGGATAACGGGCAATCTGTTAATTTTGGGTTCAAATGCAGTTGCTTTGTTTGAGCACCAAAGTTTGCAGAACACTAGCACCAATCGACAGCCTACTCTAGCATGCTCATTAGTAAGCTGTGCAATGTGGATAGTGATGACTGTTCTTCATTTGAATTTTGTTTACAATTTTGAAAGATTTTTACTTACTTGTGTGCATTTAAGAAGAAAGTAACCAACTTTTTACTCAGTCAGCAAGCTACATTGGTCATTAAAATTTAGCTAGCTAGCTTTGTGTGTCTTTTTTCTGTTTAATTTCACTAGGCTATGCTGTTGACAATTTTACTAGAATCATAATTCCACTTAGGTAACAAGACTTTTAGTTTGGGTTCAAACTCACCTCTGTTAATAACGTTTCCTCATAAACACCTGAGGGCATTTGTGTTGTTATAACGGACTTCCCGGTTTGAACGATATTGCGTTGTCATGGAGACTTAAAATTATTTTCTCCTTTGCACCGCACAGCTAAGCTAAAAGTGTATTAAACGTCTATGAATACGTGTAACAAAGTTTATTTGCCAATTAGAAACTTGTGAACAGTTTTACTCCACAATAACGGGTAAAGAAAAAAAGACTTTCTAAGAAGTCAAGCAATAAAAGACGATTGTTTGGCCAGGTCACATGTCCAGTCTTGCGAGACGTAGGTTAATACCAGAGCCGACAGAGGGCGCCCGCGAGAGAGTCCTCAATGAATGGGAGTAAATGGAGCTCAACCGCTAAAAACGAAAGGTTAAAATAGTGTCTAGTCACTCGCCCAGAGCGCTTCTTTAATTTTAGAAAGCAGTAGGATGTATTTCCCTAAAAAGGAAAAGAAAACTAACCTAGGTATGCGTTTCCATTTTTCTACAGCAAACGGGTTCTGGGCAGCGGAAGGCGGGCATTACTGCTACTGAGTGCTGACTGGTTCAGAGCAGCTCATTGGCTGTTCGCGCTCACTGACGTCATGGACATACATGAGGTGCCGTTTTAAACTCCTTTAGCTCGAGTTTAAAAGCTCTTAAAAAATATAACAGCAGTGTTACAATGTTCATGTTGTTCAGTGTTCAGGAAATTAATGCCTTCTTTTACATTAAAAATGGTCGGCAAGAGTAGCCGGTGTCGCTACACGACCTGCTCCCCTGCCCGATTTGCACCGCGCATGCGTAGAGGGTAAAGCAATAAACCACTTCTTAAAACCAGAGCCGGTTTATGAGGAGCCTGGTCACTCCCTATTCCTCCCGTTATATCAAAAACAGAACGGATAAACAGCAGAGGGCGCCCGCGAGTGAGTCCTCAATGAATGGGAGTAAATGGAGCTCAACGGCTAAAATCGAAAAGTTAAAATAGTTTCTAATCACTCGCCCAGAACGTTTCTTTAGTTTTAGAAAGTAAAAGGATGTATTTCACTAAAAAAAAAAAAATGGCGAGCGGAGCAGCTCATTGGCTGTTCGCGCTCACTGACGTCATGGACATACATGGGGTGCAGTTTTAAACTCCTATAGCTCGAGTTTAAAAGCTCATAAAAATATAACAGCGGTGTTAAAATGTTTTATGGTATTCACTGTTCGGGAAATGATTGCATTCTTTTACATTAAAAATGTTTAAGCGTTTATAAACTATGATTTTGCTCAAATGCTCCATATCAACCCATTCATTTTGGACCCACTTGGGAGCGCCCTCTAGCGTTTGAGAAAACCGGAAGACATTGCAGAGCGGTAATTCTCCACTCTACAAGTTCTCTGTTAAAACTCCCTTTACCGTGATAAAGTCTTAGTAATCAGCGGCCTCATGTGGTTTACTGCTTTTATAAAACGGCGGCCAACGTAAAATATGATTAAATATACAATTTTCGGAAAACGATTTAGGTCACTTTTAATAATAATCGACATAAACAAGTATTCCGCCAAGAAACGTAGTTGCTTATGTAGCTATGTAATGTAGCGTATGGTATCGTTGCCAAGCAACCATGGACCGCTGAATGCAGGGGAGAACTTTCGGTCGCCCATCGCTGTGTATTGCGGTCATTTAATAAACTTTTTTTCGTATAACAATGAACATATCATAAAATAGCACCGTTCAATGCACAAAACTTTGCTTTATAAGTACTTTTTGGTCACCAAATTACCACTGCGAGTTTTATTTAACACCAATCCAACGGCGCCCCCCTCCCGAACTTGGTCTGAATGTCAAACGGCTGCCTGCTCCCTATACAGTGAACTACACTTAAATCCTGGCTCCTGCATCCTAACACTCAGGGGGACTGAATGCTTTTCAGTCATGACGATAAGTATTCAAACAACACTTTAAACACACTTTTCATTCTCAAGTCTGGAGGAATAACATACTTGCTATAACCAAGTTCACCTCTGACCACTTGATGCTGCTGTATTACTTTTTTCCTTGTCGTTATTGGACAGCCTGACTTTCATTTCTCTGTTAATGAGATATTGGAGATGTCAGATTGAACAAATATACCCTTATTGTCTCTGCTTATCTAGCTAGGACAAATCTAGAGCACTTAATGAACTATGTTACAAACACAACACTGCATAAACAGAAGTTGGCCCTTGTGATTAAAAATGGCAGTCATTCTTAACATTAATTTGGGTTGAAATGTCAGCAGACTTTACAGCCAGGAGTATTTAAAACCTGTCGGAGTTATACTGGGGTGCAATATCTGATTAACATCAAACTTATTCTGCTGACTTATGTTGGTGTGTATATTATACCATCTAAGGCATATGTCTCCAAGTTTAACAGGGGGGGGATTTTATCAGGGGGAGAAGAATTTTGCCAATGCTGTTTTAACACTTGCTGAAATAATACTCCCTCAATGATCTCAGGAGTGTTGTGTCAGATTCACTTTAAATTTATTTTGGGGGCATGACTGGGTCTGTAGATGATGCATCAAAAATGCATTTTTCATTATGTTCAACAGGGGGGATTTTAATGGGGGCGTACGATTTTGACGCCTGCCGAAATTATACTTCCCCTCTGATCTGAAGACTGCAAGGTCTGGTTAATATCACATTTATTCTGGTAGTATGTCTTGGTCTGTAGATTGTGCCCTAAAATGCTTTTACTCTAGATTCAACATTTGAAGTGAATCTGACATTGCGCTCCTGAGATCATGAGGGGGGAGTACAGTTTTGGCAGGTGTCAAACCAGTACTGCCAAAATTCGACTCCCCCTGACAAAAATCCCCCGTTAAACTTGACAGCTAGACATATGCTGCATATGGTATAACATATACACCAAGATAAGTCACAACAGTAAGTTTTATATGAACCAGATCTTGAATCTGAGGGATAAAGGGGGGACTATAACTTTGACAGGTGATAAAACAGCATTTCCAAAATTCTACTCCCCTGATAAAATCCTCCCAGTTAAACTTAGAAACATATGCCTTATATGGTATAACATACACATCAACATAAGTCACCAGAATAAGTTTGATTTTAATCAGACCTTGAAAATGAGAAATCAGGGTGGAGTATATTTTCAACAGGTGTTAAATTAACACTGCCAAAATTGTGCTCCCCCAGTAAAAAAAAAAAA
>JAILXH010261273.1:11487-25691 GCA_023558415.1 Piaractus mesopotamicus
TAGTCAAAATTTAACATTTACTAGTGGGATATTACTTTCCACAAGTGCAAACTGAATTCTTGAGATCAAGAAACTAGGAAATCAAAGCCGAAATGGCTTGGCTTGCAATAACAATCAGAATGGGGAAAAAACATGTTAAACTTTAAGTTAATTTAAAGTTTAAATTGAATTAAATGTCTTTACCAAAGAATTTACTATTATTGGTCAGCAAATCTTTCTTTAAAATTGAAAGTTCTTCAGAATTTTGGTTTGATGTGTTTCTTGGTTTATGTTTTTTTCATTGTATCTATTTTGACATCCAACCAGAGCTTCGCTTGGCGCGGGTCTCTAATATGTATGGTCCCATCCATGCAAAACGGGTATTATATAGTGCAGCATATATGCAAAATTACGCCATTATTAAAAAAGTTTGTCAGTAAAGTAGGTATGCACCACTACGAGAATTGTGGGCGATGCCGAAATCTGATGCTTTCATCTGATGATGCTGATATATAAATTAATAATAAAATGTAATAAAAATGCAGAAATTGGGACTAGGTCCACCTGGATTGGCATAACAGAGAAATATAGTACTTATTTGTAGAGGGACAGTAACCTAGCATCAACTAAACATTTTGCTCTTCCAGAGTACTAATGCCAGTATTTTTAACCAAACGTCTGCCGATACAGATCATTGTGCATCCCTAGAATTAATTTAGTAAATCAGTTGTAAAACACTGTTTGTTATAATGGAAATAACCAGGCTTAAAAATGATCTCACTACTTTTAAAAACTCTTTAGACTCATTGAGACATATCAGCATTCTCCCCCTTGAATTCAAGAACCATCTAAAAGTTGGAAGAATCTAGCAGTCGAGTGCGCAAGAGAAACGTCCTATTTTCAAAATATCCTATTCCTTTATATCCTTTTTTGCAATCTATCATTTTGTCATGAATCACAACACACTGACGTAGTCTATATAATCTCTATTCTCAGCCTTCAACGCTGCATTGCATCATATTGACCTAAATTCCATAACCGTATCAGCTCCACGCTCTGTCGGTTATTAGTACGTGAGAGAAGAACGCAATCAATCTCAAACAGATCAGACCACAATCATATAGAGAGTCAATGAATCTGTTGTTGGAGATATAATGTTCTCAGTCTTCGCTGTGTTGTGTAGCTCAGTTATTATCATCAAAAACTCAGCACATTATTAATACAAGCTTTAGGCCATATCATTCATCCCAGTTCTGTTCAATGGGTCTGTTAAACACATTTCCTCTCCCCTATGTGCTGTGTCACTATCTATAACTCCCAGCTACAGAAATGCAAGACAAAAATCAATACAGTTTACACTCTGATGCGTGCCTATCATCCAAATAGACAGATATCACACAGGGGATAATCACAGCGCTCTGTGTACGTGGGCTATACACAGACACACATTCGCTAGGCCTGCAGCACACCAGCTTAACGCTAACAATGCAAGTCAAGATTTAAACGACAACAGAAATCTAGAAAAAAAGAGATCAGAATGCAGGCAGGCCTGCAGAGAAGCTACTGCCTTTAGTGCTATCTTATCAGTCATCCAGCTGTACGTGTGTGTGTGTGTGTGTGTGTGTGTGTGAGAAAGAAAGAGAGAGAGAGAGAGAGAGAGAGAAAGAGAGCATGCACACACAAACAGACGCAACATAAAAGTAAAATGAACATCAAGAACACTCCCTCCAGCCAGGGCAGAGTTTCACACCAGCACTCACACAGTCAATACAGTCGAGACAGGAAATCTGATGGCATGAACCAAATAGCACAGAATCAGATACACATTCGGAGCTGTCACATGCTGCTCTACACAAAGCACTTCTCTTAACACATGTATATGAAAGAGCTATTAACAGACAACTATTAATAAAGAGTATCTGTTCACTGTATTGACCAAACCATCTTCCGGCCATCATTATTATACAGTAGTGAGCAGTTCCTTTATTTAATTTTCTGTCAAAGCAGCCATTAAAGGAGAATTTCAGATTTTTCAAGGTGTCTAATTCACAGCCTGTGAATTAAACAAAGTCTTTCATAATGGTTTTGAGGAGAAATAGTTTGTTGTAGAGAAACTGACCGGCTTCTTTTAACAGTGCCGGTAGGAACCAGGGGTCGCAACATCTACAACATAAATACAGTCATTCTATTTCTATCCAAAACCACCAGTGAACCTACATGTCTTCCCAGATTTGTATGTACTGTTGATAATAGTCGTAAATCAGGAAAAAAAAAAAGATTTGTCTTTGGGTGCTGTTTGCAAAAAATCTAGGCCAAAAGCTACTCTCAAAACTTAAACGTAAAACAATGTCTCTGGTATCAAGCAGCATCTTCATAATCATTTCATGTAATCATTTCTGTGAGGGAGCTTTTAGAGGGATTAAAACTTCAGCCTTCCGGTTCCTATCACCGACACAGTGAATAACTCTGACTTAGCACATTTCTGAGCATTTTACATTAAACCACACTGAATGCCTTTTTTACATGTTAATGATTTAGATATGCAGAAATTTTTGAAGAATAAAAACAGTGAAATTCCCCTTTAAATACAAATTATTCAACAGAGAATCACACAGAAGCTCAATAACTAAACGTAATACCAATTTTGTTTCACTATTTAACATGTACACTCTTTGCCTTTATTACAACTTGCATTCTTTCTGGAGACTTGCTTTCAGTTTTTTGACAGAAATCTGCAGAGCTGTCTTCCACATCAGAAAGTTCAGTCTTAGAAGTTGCATTTTCTGCTTTTCAAAATCCAAATTATCCAAATATGGACTCATCAGTCCCTAAAATCTCAAGATGTTCAGTTTTAGTGTTCAAGTGCTAGTTTTCTTCTTTTTTGCCTACTTTCTTTATGTAATTAAGGGCGTCTTGACAGCTACACACTCTTCAGACTCATAGTGTTGTGTTGTCTTCTCACAGTGGAAGGATGGACAGAAACACCTGTGGGCTTTTTCAGATCTGAAGTGAGAGTGGAGCTTGATTTTCACCTTTCTTTCAAAGATGAAAGCTTTAAGTACTATTTATTTCATTGTAACAGTTTTGGTGGTCTACCAGGTCTTGCACTGCTGTTAAAAGTCCCAATTTATGTATCAATCGTTTTTTGACCTTTTTTTTTTTTTTTTTTTACAATTTTTGAACAGTTTTTGGAAAATCTTGTTTCATTTTGATCTTCCTCTTCCTTATGCAAGTGGATTCTCTTACATAAAATCTCCTCAGAAATATCCACTGAAAAACTCTGACTTAATGGCTGTTTTGACTGAAAATTAAATAAATAAAGGGTGGTCTCTGAATTCTGCACAGTACTGTATTTGAGTAACAGACCAAATTAGACATAGGTGTGATCTTTAGTCTCTCCCTCAATCAAAAAAAAAAAACACAAGATCTCTCTCTCTCTCTACACAACTGCACCACACCCACTACAGCTGTGTGTGTGTGTTGTGCTGTTGCAGGGAACAGAAACGGTTCTCTATTCTTCTCATTCACGCTTTGTTGTGGCTGTAAGCTTAGAGGAACCACGTTGTCAAGTAGGGAGTGGCCAATTCATGTGTCACTTAAAGAGTGTACGAGGCTATGAGGGACAGAGGCAGGCATGCAGTCAATGAGAGGCAGGAAAGGGGGTTAAGATCAAATGATCACTGCATGTTAGGCAACCACAGAAGAAAGGTCCTTATAAAATCAAGGACATACAGAACATTAATCCCAATTTACCTGAGAAGCCCCAGTTCATAAGTTACTGCCCTTTTTACAAGGCTAACAGATTTCTCAAAGGGACCATTCACATACTGAAGGTCCCTGAACTTTGCATTCACAGGATCTCATAATCCCAACACTCCTGAGACTTCTGAAAGGTGCTCTGGGGTTACTTTACAGCACCGGCCATGTCAGCGTGTGTAACATTCCATCAAAATTTTATTTCAGCATCTGAAAGCTTGCTTTGGATAAGAGACATGTTAGAAAAATCCTGTTTCCCAAAGCACTGGCTTTCCACCAGAGGAAACAAGGTCTTCAGCCTGGGCAGAATTTACTGGAAGCCCACATTGGGTTTCTCTTATTCTGAAAATCAGCCATTTTACATGGACTGCAGAGCAGACACCATATACACGTTAAAATCCACTTTAGATGTTAAGCAGGGGTGTAATTTTTTTGTCTGACAAGTACACCTGCAGTTAACAGGTATCATATGGTCATATATCTAATGACTTGTAATTGTAATTGAAATTGTAATATTATTAAAAAAGGTTTAAAAATATTATTAACATGGATCATTTAAAATAATTTTCTGATAAATATACGATATATCTGTTTCTCATCCTTTACAGTGGCAGGTTTGTTTCTTTGTTTGTCACTGAAATAGACTGAAATACAACTAATTATTTGTCTGATCTGAATGTGATACATATCTTAGAACAAATAATTTGATACTAATAAATGCGACAGGAGGAAAAGACTATAAATAAATACAACAGCTCATGTCAGTCAATGATTATAGTACATAAGTGTTTCAAACCGATTAATTAATAAATTAAGGGCCGGATAGATCAGTGATTAATATATGAATTCTGATGTATTTAAAGCGCCCCTATGATGCAAAACTGAATTTTCCTTCCTTTTTTAAATAAAAGAGTTTGAGGTAAATAATGTGTGCAAAGATGAACTTCATAACTGTGGTTATGAAGGACCATCAGTAGCCAATCAGACTTACGATGTTCATGACATGCAAAAGACTAAACTCCTTCATTCGCTCAAACTCCTCTGAGTAAACCCCCTCAAAAAGGTTTGCAACCTTTTTTTGACTCTCCAAAACAAATTAATTCACGTAACCGCTACCAATTGCTCCAAATAACACGACATTGCTATATGCATGACTATAATTAAACAAAACAATGATTACCAGCGCTCTAAATGTGCACATTTTGTGTCATAAATAGATACTAATTGCGTAATACTGATAAAAATAATAGATAGCTGTTAGGCTAGCTGAGCTCTGCTGCACAGTAACAGACACTGTTTCTCTGTGCGCATGTGATGCATCTTGACTCATGCAGCCACTCTGTTTTAGCTTAGTGACAGCGTGATAACCCTGGAGATTTTACAGAGAAATTTGTGCAAATGATCCCAAGAGCCACAGATTTATCTTGCATAACAGCAAAAAGTCAGGAGGAACATGTTCCCTCTGCCCCCTACCCCCATTTTGCACAAGTGTGTTGATAGAAGTGATGCTATAGATGGACCCACCAAGCTATATTATTATATAGATGGATCCTCTGTCCGGTTTCAGGACAAAGGAGCAATAATTACAAGCAATAGTGTGATCTTACAGGATGTGGAACTCGTGTTCTTGGTATAGGAGGAGGTGATTTTATTTGTGGTCTCCTTTCCAATTGCCTTTGGTTCTGAGAAGACACTGTAATCCATCACAGCTGCTGTCTGGAAATGAGTGGAGTGTATGGTGGATGGTGCTGTGAACACCAAAAAAGTGAGTGTTGCAACACATCCTGACCTCACAAGCCAACTGCCTAGAAATCAGGATGGGTTAAAAATCTAGATTCTTGGAGCAAAATGTCCAACGTGCATTATCAGATTGTTCATCTTCATTATCTGCATAACAGGTGAATCCATAATATTCATATGTAGAAGGACATGACAAAGGGGAGGGCCAGCTGCATGACTAAGTGCATGTTCTATTAAAACAAGAGTACAGTTAGTCCTGTTTAATTAGATTTAGCGCAGCACGTTTTCCTGTGTTTTCTCTCATGATGTCAGCGATCAAAACTAGGCATCTGGCTGCATCCGATCTATTTTTTATTGTACAGAGCTCAGCTGCACTGTTTTATAATATCGCTACTTTGCACAAGGAGACACCACTTTTGTCCAAAAAGCCAAATCAATCTGGACTGGGTTCGCCAGAAGCATCTTAGAACAAACATTATTCTTAACTGGCAGAGCGAGCAACATTTGAACACTCCCTCTACCAGATAAGAAGAGCTTAACACTAAGATGCTTTAGGGAAACTGGGTCCTGCGTGGCATATGATTACAGCTGTGCAGAATCAAAAGTCAAACCTTGACCTCAGAATCGAACTTGAAAATGTGCATCGTTACAGCACTAGTACTGTCCGTTCCAGCTTATCAAACCTCAGAAAAATTAAACACTGTGGTACGTATCATGAAATTATCAGTCAAGTATCGTGATGCAATATTTCTGCCACATCGCCCATCCCTGTGACCTGCGTTTAAGAGTGTCCATGCAATGCACTGTATACTGTATATAGTGTCCCATCCTGACAGGCTAACAGTGTGAGATGTGTAGGGAAGCCCTACATTGGCTTATAGAGCGGTTGGTTTTTCCAGCACATTCCTCAGCCTGAACGCGGCTACATCCCGGGAATCACCAAACTGTTGCCGCTGACGTCGCTCCAATCGCATCGCGCCATGAAGTCGCCGCAGTCACTCATATCACAGCAAACCGCTTACGATCCCGCCGCTGCACTTCACTCCACATTACTGCCCAAACACCGGCTCTGGTTACGATCCACACAACCGAAAGCCCGGACACCATCATACCCCAAACCACACGCTAGCCTCGCGCCCACGTATCTGCTCCACATCTGTCACGTCCCCCCTCCACCACCACCCTTTCGTACAGCACAACCGCCCCCCACACGCTTGGTTCTTATATTTAACTCTGTGCACTTACATAACGCCACTGCCGTGAATGTGGTCCATGTAAACTCGAGCACGGCGAGGCAAAAACGGAGCGACGCTTCCACTCGAGCCGTTGCCATTAGCAACTCGCGACTCGCTCGCCAGCTTGAACTGTAAAACAGCACCGTTTAACGGCTAGCTAACTAACTACGTTACCGTTTCCGTTTGAGCCTCATTTCGCCTAACTGGCCACACAAAGCTCACTGTTTGTAAGCGTATAGGTGTCCGTGTATGTGTTTTTAGGCGACTACGGACACGCAGCGACCTCCTTTCCGTCCACCCGCCGCCCTCTCGCCGCCGGGCTGTCAACAGTAACGACAGTAACGGTCGTGAGTGGCTTGTTTGTTTTGAGAGCGGCTAACGTTACGATAGCCACACGGACACAAACCCACTCACAGAGACAGAGTACTCTGAGGAGGACTGCCCTGCCCCGACCCGACCCGACCCACGCCCCTGCCTACCTTCGGTGGTGAGCCGTCTTATCTTTCTTCCCCTTCGGCCTCCTCTTCCGAGCCTGGATAGCCATCACTGGAGAAAGCAGCAGCAGCAGCGCGCAGCAGAAAGACGGCAGGACCCGGGGGGAGGGAAAACAGAGGGAAACAGAGGGAAGAGCTCGATGAGCTAGCTGACTGACTGACTGACCGGGGAAAGCATCGTTCATCAACGCACAGGAAAAAAAAGGTCACGCAGCACGACAGCCTTGTTGAACAAGGGGTTTTAAGAACCCCCACCGAAACCAGCAGAAAGGCTGCTTGAATTCAAAGAGTAAGAGCGTTTTGTGTACCCTTTCTGGAGCTCATGGTGTTTATCCTCCTCGCCTCAGCGCCAGCCAGCGGCAGCCCGGTTCTCTCTCCAGCAGCGCGGCCGGAGGACGGAGGCGCGCTCCCGCTGTCTAGAGGAGTGGGAGGAGCCGCGCGTGCACGCGCATCCTCATCCTTCACTGGGGCTTCATGGGGATGAGTTCATACATACACATATACGAAACACCAGAAAGGTCAGAATGGGGCTATAGGCTGCAGAGGGATAAAGAATCACACTGTACATTCACACATTCTCCCATTTATCCATCCATCTGTTCACCTCTCCACCCCTCAGCCCGTACATCTGATTAATCCGCCCACAGACTTCAGTCAACGGTGGTCGGTGCTATAAGTCCACCACGGAGAATCGACGGGCCAGTTTTCATCCAGTTAAGTCTGCCTAGGTAAAGGCTTTGTTCATCAGAGAAGAAAGCGAAATGCTTCCTAAAAATCATGTACTTGTGTAGAAACCCTTATTCCTAACATTCCCAGGCCACAACACAGGCCCGTGCCCCTCGTCCTGCTTTAGAAAGGGGATTTGAATAATGAACAACACGCATTGGCTCAGAGCCACAGCACCATCTGCTGGACAAAAACTCGTGACCGTGGTGCTTTAATTTACAGGCGTGTGTGGGCCGCTCGCTCATTTAATGTCCACATAGGCCTGCCCTCAGCTGGACAAGCCCCTGACTACAGCCGGCGTGACAGCAACATTACACTAAGACATTTTCACAAACTGCTGGACGTGGAGGCCTTAATTTGAATCCCTTAAGTGAGAACAGCAGAGAGCGTGTAGAGTTTTAAACCATTAATGTCCGCATCTGAAGAAATTTGTCAAATCATTCAAACCGTGTGATTTAAAAAAGCGAGTTGTCATTACTTACCATATTAAATAAAGTGTTTTGGTAGCATGGGACTACTGATTTTTAGCCAAATAAATTTACAAGCAAAATAAACAAATTTAATTGCGAATAAAAGTATGAAAACTACATGTTAGAATTCAAGCTTGTGCTGTTAGATGTTTATCCAAGGTATGATTATAAAACAGCAATCACTTCTAGATCAGTCACAACGAGTTCTGTGCTGTTTCTCCTCGTCATACTAACACTGATTACCGGGCACGAGGGGGTTTATAATATTAACACTGTTAATAGAAGCTGGACCTTAAAAAACGTTCAGATTTGCCTTTTTTTTTTATAATGATCATGTAAACACAGATTTCACGGTGAGCCAATGAGCAAGCACGCAGGCGGGGCTTCACGGAGTAAACACTTCCGGTGGAGAGCGGGCTCGTGGACACGTGGTTTGTAATGGAGCCTGTCTGATGTTAAGAGCAGCGCTGCGACTAACAGGACCGGACTGGACAAGGTGAGCTCACCACTGCAACCCTAACACCTCCTCGACACTGCATGAGTTACGCTAGATCTTTGCCTGGCAAACGTACAAAAAACAGAGCTGCGTTTACACGCGCGCTGCGTGAGCAGAGTCAGCTATCAAGCTAACGCCAGCGAATCAGAGACGGTGAAATCGCTCAGCTAGCAGGATGAGCTGGATCCAACACATCTGTTTTACCCAGACTAGCGGTTATAAGTAACATTCAGAGTGCTGTACAAGGCTTATCGTAGATCGACTGGTGTCGGTTGTTCACTGTTCAGTCCATCACAGGTGTGTGCGTCTGTTGCATGCTCACTGGTGGAATCGAGTGTAAGGTAATGGAGAGTTGTGATTGGTCTCTGCCACCACCTTCACATCCCAGCCACCTTAACTCGACAGCCCACATTAATGATTGACAGCACGTAATCCCGCCTCCGAGAATGTTATCTTCCCGATGGATCTGGGAATGCTATACTTTTACAGATTGAAAGGAGGTTAACAAGCCTTCAAATCTTCTGGTTAAACCTGAGTCATAGGTTCTGTTGGGAACAATCGAACCAGCTTGGTTCTGCTTGGGCCACCTGCTTTGCAGTACAGCTGTATTAAAAGTATATTAATTCTATTCTATTCCACAGAGCTGTTACTCACTGTCTTCATCGTGCTAGAAGGTGGCATAGCCATAACCAGTCAACGAACCTCACAAGATCCTACAGCAACCAAAAGTCTTCTCCAGCTCTCCAACAGTTTTCCTCCAGGGAGTAAGTGACCCAAAGTAATTCCATGGTAAATTACATAACTAAGAAGTGAGAACTAAATGTGATGTTTTTTGTTGTTAATCTCTAGTCACCACGTTATATTGGCATCCTGCAACGTAACCTTATCTTCTTTATTCTCTTCTCTTTTATTACTGACAGTAGCTTTGCATCAATGGAGGACAAGGAGCCTTTGACAGAGTCCATTCATATCGGAGAAAAGCGAACATGCCCAGAAGAGGATTCAGAGCCCACTGCCAAGAGAGCCAGAGTTCAAGATGAAGCTAACGGCAGCCATGTCACTAAACCAAAAGAGGAAGATGAAGAGCTGGAAGCAGAGGAGGAAGAGGAGGCTCTTGTGGGTGAAGATGGGGAAGGAGAAAGCTTTGCTGATATGATGAAGCATGGCCTAAGCGAAGTGGATGTGGGCATTCATAAATTTGTCAGTGACCATAAAGGATTCTCAGGAATTTTAAAAGAGAGGTTAGTGTGTTTGTGTACATCCTCCCCCAGAAGTTTTAAAAAAATTATTTTATAATAACTGAAGTATTTTCCACAACATACTGTCAATATCTGCTCATATTTTGGAATTGAGTTGGCTGTTAACAGTATATTACAGATAAGCATGATGCCGTGAATTAGTGAGCAATGTTTGAATAAAGGACTCTTTCTTGTTTTGTTTGATCAGGTATTCTGACTTTGTGGTTCACGAGATTAGCAAAGAGGGAAAGATTGTGCAGCTCGATGACCTCTCGGTCCCTGTGGAAACCGAGGTAAAACACATACTGCTGGTCAGGATACAAGATTTTCCAGATCTTGCTCCAAGAAATTTGATGCTGAATATGTGATATTTTTTGTAGTGAAGTTAGATTGCATAAATCCTGAACTCATCTGTGTATGATATTTGAAGCTCTGAGTTTTTTTTCTCTTCTGCTCCCCTCAGGAAGTCTCTGTAGAGGTTGAGCCAACAGATTGTCAGGCTCTGACGGAAGAGCAGAAACAACAGCTTGCTGATCTGCAGCTCTTCAAAAACAAAGAGGGAAATGTAGCTATTGAGGTGAGATGGTTCTCACTGCTCAATTTATTAGCATCATTATTGCGTGTCTCAAATAGGATTGTGTACACAGTTAGCTTAAATGATCATACTTTAATTCATTACAAGTATTGACACATTTTAAAATGTAGTGTAGTTGACTTAGGAAGTAAACTGGTTTGTTTTGTTAACAAAAGTGTGTTTAAAAGGAAATCTCAGTTAACTCTTTCAGTAAGTCTTGGAGACAGAAATAGTCCAGTGAGCATGATTGATTTTGTGTCGCAGAGATATCAGGAGATTGTGAAACCTCAGAAGCCTCTGCAAGATTAAAATGTCCAACAATTGTAGATTTTTCGTAGTAGAGTGTCAGAAGTTACTGAAGGGATCTGCTCATCTTGTGCCGTTTACCAAAGGAACAGCTGTTGTGAGCTGTGGGCTGTCCAAATGCGTGTTACAACCCGGTCTAGGTCAGGCCGTAACAAAAAAGGAGTGTATATTAAAACAGCAAAATAGAACAAAATGGGAATGGAAGATGAAAACATCAGAGAGCTCCCCAAACACATCACTGAAACCAGTATTTACTGATTGTGTGTTAAAGGAATCGCTCTGAAAATGTGAAAGTTAAGTTGCACACATTTGACTCTGCTGTAGGTTGTGTTATATGGCTTTTTCCTATATGTAATGTGCTCTTCTACGTAGGTGGAAAACGACTCCAAAGAGAAACGTACTCTGCTTCATAAAGCAGTGAAGACGTTGTACCCAGGACTGGAGACCAAGACTGAGGAAAGAGAAGGCAAGAAGTTCATAGTGGCCTACCACGCAGCTGGGAAGAAAGCACTGGCAGGTACTGACCATACAGACCAGGAGATATGTCTACATTCATCCATCTGTCTCTCTCTTTCTCTCTCATTCTCTTGTTCTCTCATTTTCTCTTTCTTTTTCCCTTCTCTCTCCCCCTCTCCCTGGTTCTTTTCATGTCTCTCTCTCTCTCTTGATCGTTCTCTTCTTGTCCTTCTTGTTCTCTTTTTCTCTTCATGTCTTTCTTGTTCTGTAGGTGCCTCTTGTTCTCTCTCTTTCTCACAATTTGCTACACAGCAAAGAGAGCTGTGTGACTAGATGTTATTAGACTATTTGTTATTTCAGCGTTTTTGCACGTTTCATTCTTCCGGTCATCCCTCAGTCTCTTTCCATCCTTAAACTTGCATGTTTCATTGACTGCATTTATATTCAACAGAGTTGGCATGTAGAGGTGCATGAACACACACAGATGAGGCGTCTGTGCATGTTTCTAAGAGGGTTTGGTCGTATGCCCAATCACATGGTTACCATGGTAATAGAAGATGAGCCTAGCTGCTGACCTGAGACCAGTATGCTGTTTTGTGTTTTTTTTCCTAAAGGGGGTAAGGGAACAGATTGACTAAAAATCATTTTCAGAAATGTTCAGGAAGATCTTTCAGTGAAATCGGGCATAGCCAATAACGTCCACGTTTTGCTCCATGATTCAGCAGCCAGTAATCTCCTGAAAAACATCAGGAGCTTTAGGAAGCGTCCTGCAGGAGTCTCCAGTCTCGTTTGATAAAGCAATATTTTATATACATTTTAAGAAGTGCTAAAAAACAGCCATCTTAAAACTTTCTGAATAATACAAACAAAACCTGTCTTGGTCTATTAACCACTCAGAAAAGTTCCATTTTCGGTTAAATTGAGTGTTTGCTCATTTTCATACTGGTTGTGCTGCGATTTTCACCCCTTCAGAGAGCTAAGTAGTCGTTGCGTGTGTGATTCTGGTTACAAGATTTATTCTTTAAAATGTTACTTTGTATTATTTTAAAACTTTTTAGTATGAATTTAAAGTTTAAAAACTTGAATAAGTAAAGTATAACTAAAGTTTTGGATGCATATAATTTTGCATATACTGTACTTTACTGATGCACCACAGTTTACATCAACCCATTTTCTGGTCCTGATCTCACAGAAGAGATACTGGGCAAGGACTAGTTGGGGGTTGGATGATTGGGTAACCTTTCCCCTTATAAGTCAGTCAGAAGGTCAGTAGAGCAGCATTCTTACTTCAAGACTAGACCAGTTTTGTAAGCCGTCCAAAAAACTAGTGCTGAATGATTAGGGGAAAATATTACTAATATTGCGACTCGAATTGTGATTATTTTCTCTTAATTAATGCTCAGGCTTTTTTTCCACAAGAAGACCAGAATATCCACTTTTTCTAGCTTGAGTTTAGAACCCTGAATGTAGTGTGCTGGACAGCCAGTAAGCCAGTGAATAAGTTTGTGAAGTCACAACGCATGGAGGTTGGCTCTGATTGATCTAACTTATCTACAGACGGTTGACAAGCTCTGTGTTATTAGGTTACATTACCCTACTTAAGACAACATTTTTGATAATGTAGGGTATAATAAAAAAAAAAAGGAGCTCTTGTGATTTGAAAATTACATGTCTTAAATTGCGATTTCTGTATAAAATTCATTTTTCAGCCCTACAAAAAACAGAAAATTTAATAGGTATGTGTTTCTGAATGTGTTATCTTATTGTTTTTTTGTTGGGGATCTGTTTGTATCATCATTGAAAATAAAAGGCTTAAGGTTATCTTAAAAAATATTTGACTCTCTATCCAGGGAGTGACATTTTGGATACATTATTTGTTTAGTGATATGACTGTTTTTCAGCCTTTTTGTGTTCACTGGTGTCACTTATGATTTGGATTGTGCAGACACATTGCCGGCATTTCTAGTCAGCAACATTTATGAACCAGTTTGGCAGTGGGAGTTGTTTTTTGTGCCAATTCTTGGTTTAGTGGTATTGTCTTTGATTTGTTAGCATTAAGCACATGTGGATGTACAGTGGACTGTTTGTGCTTCATATGTTTGCTATGGTTAAGTAAGTTGAAAGGATGTATAGGCTAGTTGGTCCCAGGTCTCTGGCTCCTGCCATACAGAAGTGTTTGAGCACATCCTCTTCCTGCATGTGACTCATGCCCCATCACTGGGTTCCCTCACTGGTCACTGGCCACTCTCAGTAACACTCTTTTGTCCTTCTAATGCTCCTCTTTCTTGGGACAGAAGTTCGAACAGCTTCAGGTAAGAACTTTTCCTCCACTCAGCTCCACGAGAGGGGTTGGGGGAATCGAAAGGCTTGATTTGTTGGCTTCAGGAGACTTGCTGTATGAGGAATAATAGTACATTTACTGTTGTTTTCAGAGTTTCTGTTATTAAATATATAAAGCTGATGCCATTGGTTAGTTGCAGTCAGTGTGTATTTTTCTTTAAAGTAAACTGAGGGGATTTTCGTTTGAAAAAGGGTTTTGTGTCACCTGTAGCTCTTTTTTGACAGGCTGGCACATTGATGCTCACTTCACTATAACAGGACAGGGCTCTCTTATGAAGTGTATACATCTAATACAATGTACTGACTACTCTAGAGTGCAATTAAGTACTCTTGCCAGTCAAGGACTCCGCTGCCACACATGCACAGATACGCATAGTTTTGAATAGGCCTGTTG
>JAILXH010261273.1:37415-48074 GCA_023558415.1 Piaractus mesopotamicus
CGCAGTCACTCGGCACCGCTAGTCGCGGTTAAAATAGTTTTTGAGGAAGAAACAAGCGGTTCAGCAGCGCACTGAGGTTCATCGGGATTGTGTGTCCAGCAGCAGCAGGTAGGCGAACTTCTGTTTTTTGAGAATGAGTTGAGTTTAAGAACTTTCCTTTAGTTTGAGAACTGATGACCTTCTGTGTGGATTTAAAAGTCAGGTGGACAAAGTATGAACGTGTTATTAGTAATAACTTTGATAGTGTCTGTGTAATGTTTTCACACCGTGTTTGAAGAGGGTGACTTTTGCAGTCCGCTGTTCGAGGCTGGTGGGAGTCTCTCTGGACCTGGCGCTCCTGCTCTGCTCTGAGCTGGTGCGCTGTGGTGGATCTGCGCTGAATTACGATAGTGGAGAGATAACAGACATTCCACACATGGTGTGGTGCAGCTCGAGCCCATCACGAGCCCCACAAACGAACCCCGAGAGGCGTAGCTGCATATCAGATCAGGGCTTGGCAGAAATAAATCTTACCCTCACTTGGGTTACAGAGTGGGATCAATTCTCATGTTTACCAGGTAATGGACTGCGGTTCAGTACGGAGCGCTGCTGGCTACGCCCATGTTCTTAGTAACAGTAATGCGTGGCCACAAGTTACTGAGGCGTGGGAACCGTTTAATTAAGTTGTTCCCATGCCTTATTAAGTCTTGGCCATGACCTGACTATCTTAAACACCTGGATCCTACCACTTAATAAGTTGTGGCCACGGATTATTTTTATTAAGAGTAGATGTAACCAGCGGGCCTGCATAGTTAACATGGATATTTTCAGCCATTTCAAACCCATAGAGGCTCATGATTTTTATTTTCTTATGGTGGTCTGTTTAGAGTCGAGAGATTTCTCTTCATATAGCAAATGCTTTGTTCCAGAATATCAGCACTTTAGGCCTACAGGAGAACTAAGGACAGTGGTACTGAGTATATTAATCAAAGGCACTGCCTTTACAGGGTTATCGGGTTTATCGATAGATACTAGATACTACAGCTACTTTAACGTGCTGCCGTTACTGACACTGGAATTAAGCTGCGCACATGCAGCTTGTGTAATCTCCACAGACAAGTATTACCAAAAGAATGTAGCGCTCTGGAGCAGCCACACATTAGCCTTGACCAGTGCCAAGCATCAGCTAGAGGGGTATTAAGCCCCCCAGCATTGGGCTGTGGAGTAGTGGAACTGTGTCAGATACCTTTAGTATGAGTTGGAGTGGAGTTTATGATCCAGAACTAATCATCCAACATCTGAATGCAATCAAATCCTCACAGCATGATTAGGTGTCCATACCTGTGCAACAGAATGCTTTGGATTTACTTTATATAACAGCAGAAGAACATGATAAATAACAAATAAGCAAATAATCTAGGCTACATAAAGGTTGAGGCATAATAAACAAATATATCGCTGTTGTCAGGACAAAACCTCAAAAAACATCTCCAAATTGATGACAGAAAAAGGAAAAAAAAAAAAAACACACTACACTTTTAATATGAGTCAGTGGAACCAGACGCTTTTCCAAGTCATTTTGGGCCATTTCTTTTGGTCCATTCATCATGTAATTTACATACAATATAAAGGACAACAAGCATTTTCAAATTATGTCAGAAACTGAATTTTTTTTTTTTGTTCCGACAGCAGCGATATTTAGCAATTTCCTTAAAATTATAGTACTGGAGGCCGTTTGCCATTTGCCGTTTACATGAACCAAAGGTGCCAGAGCTCCACTCTGCTGTGCTCCAGCCCAGTTTAACCCCTGGCTACACCTCTACTTACAAATACCTGCTAATTTTATACTCATTCTTCTTTAACAGATTACTTATCCTGCCCTGATTTCTATCACAGTCTTTTCAGTGGGAACCGGTCTTAATAGTGAAATAACCAGCAGCACATCTACCAGTAAACAGAAAGGTGTAAAACCGCGAATGAGTCACTCTGATCTAGTCTCTGTGTGGACAGTTGTGGGACTCCCCTTCATTTCCTCGCTGCGCAGGAGACAGCAGGGTAGTGTTACTCAGACAGTGACAGATATATCTGCCCACTGCCGGCTCACTGCCCGGTTGGGGTCACACAGTAGTAAAAGTTTCTCACACACACACAGCGTTGTGGGAGGGACGAGGTGAATCACAGTTTCAGACTAAACAGATTTCATGTAGACTGAGCTTTGAATGGATAAGAAAAAGTAGTCATTGATCTGCACAGCTGAATTACATACCATATATGCTGCTTTTACTCATCCATAAATGTGCTGATGCCTATATTTTTTATGATTCCCACTGCATGTATACACTCAAAGTACTAAAGTCACTGAGAATTTTCAGGTGCTAAATATGAATCTACAGTCATATGCACTCTTGTTTGAACACCCCTGCTCCAATTACGTTTTGTTGACTTTCTAATTGAAAATGAGTCAACACCACCTTACAGGGAACAAGCATTTTTCTGCAAATTTTAGTGCAAGTGTCTATATATTTGTTGTATTTAACATATTTAAAATTGGACATGGCACATTTTATGTTTTGTTTTTTCCAGTATGTTAAATTCAGCAAATAAGCAGTAATTGTGCATTAAAATGTGCAGAAGTGTGTTCTCTGTAGAGGATGTGTTGACTTTTTTCACTTTGAAAATCAGCAAAACACATAATTTGACCAGGGGCAGTCACACGTTAACATCTGAGTGTTTGCATTTGTAAATATATTTAGGCACCAAAAGTAAAAGCAAATATATTTATCAGCATATCTCATATCTCAGTATTAAATATTTGCAATTCACAAATATCTCTGTGTTTGATTTTTTTTAATCACTTAAGTCATGTTGTCACTTAGTAGCTGCATATTTTAGATGCTGTTTAAATGGCGCAGCTTTAAAACAGTACAAACTCTAACAACAGTCCCTGTTTTTAAGAAAACATGAGTTGAATTTCATAATATCCAGACAGAGTCAGACCACCTTCTTCTATTAAATGTGCCCTTTGCCTTTCACTGACTGTTTATCTTCATAAACCCTCTCTCAGAACAAAACTTTTTTCTGTTTTACCCCATGGTTCATGAATTTTATAGAATCAAGTTAAAATCATTTTTATTTCCTAACTGCAGTCTAGTAGCAGCTACAGGTAAAAAGTATGAAAGAATGTAGGTGTTGTGCTCTGGCGCTGGTTAAATGTTTTCAGGTGAATGTTCATTATGGTTTCATATGATTGTCTCCTTCCAGGATGGTGGCAGACGAGGAAAAGACAAACACCTGTGGGACGATCTGTCTCAAATACCTGCTCTTCACCTTTAACCTGCTCTTATGGGTCAGTCTTTGTGTGTTGGCAAAAATAACACGTTTGTGTTGAATATTGACTCATTTCAAATTATAGCTCACTTGTCCACAATTCTGGGCCTGTTATTAGAGAACAAACAGAGCCAGTTTCCAGTCATGGTTGAACCACAGTGCCAAGGATGGAACAACACTGAAAATCTGTTTTAAGCCAGGGTTTAGGCTTAAACTGTGTTTGGCAAAACATCTCATTAAGGTTGTTTTATGGTTTAAGCTGAAATCACATATTTATGTTACAAACAACATACTTTATATTCTCTTAATTCACTACTGACCTGTGTGAAAAAAGCTGCTTGGAACTGTATTGGGAATATACTATATTGTATACTATTATGCAGATCTTGTGCTCTGTCTCTGTCAGTTGTCTGGAGGCGCTGTGATGGCAGTGGGACTGTGGACTTTGGTGGATAAGAGCGACTACATCAGTCTGCTCTCTTCCAGCACATATTCTTTGGCTGCCTACATCCTCATCGCAGCGGGAGCCATAGTCGTGCTCACTGGTATCCTGGGCTGCTGCGCCACCATTAAAGAGAGCAGAGGACTTCTGATAGTGGTGAGTGAGGAACTAAGGGCTCAACTATTTCAGTACAATTTTGGAAAATCGGAAGAATGAATGTTTCAAGGAGTGTATTGAAATTACACCCCTAGGTCTCTTATTTGCTGCCTTTTCAGGCTTCTCCTTCAGAATCAGAATCAAAAAGTGTAAAGAACTAGACGAAAATGTGTGTAGACACCCCTAATAGTTACTTATGTGCATACAGCATTATCAATAAAATCCAAGCAACATTAAAACTGATGGGCTCGAATATCATATTAACTTAAGTTCAGATTGCACATGTTCATTTAAACATCATGAATATTTTAAGCTCTGTGTGAAGGCACAAACAAAAGCTTTTTCAGAATAGGAAAGGGCCGCTGCCAAAAAACTGTCCTAGACTTTATTCCAAATATAGTTGTGGAAAATTTTTAGATGGCTTGGCTCAACACTGCCTTATACTGTAATGTCTGGAGAGACTATTGGGAGGAATGTCTATGAATTGCCCTTTTCATTTCAGATTAATGTGTTGGTGTAAAGCGTGGAATCGTTGTTTAGAAGAACTGCAAACATTATGATTAGATGTACTGTCAAGGCTACTGGATGTGTTTTAATATTGACGTCATCCGTCCTTGCACCCTAAATTAGATCATGTGCACGTGTGTGGGTGTCTTGTAACGACAACATATGTGATTTAAATAAACTGGCATGCATCTTTAAGAGCACCGAGTGGGCAACTGAGTCACAGCTGAAGAATGATGGGCATGGTGGGGGGGCTTGGGTAGAGGAATGAAGGGGAGATGACTGAGTGAGCAAAAGTCTCCATACAGGAAGGGAGTTGTAGGGAGGTGTGGGAGAGAGAGAGAGAGAGAGAGAGAATGGGAGTGCTAAGTGAATTACACTGTTGTGTCCAGGCTTAGTCAATGTTAATGTTTCACTTTTCAACAGCTGATAGACGTCTGCCTGTCTCTCTCTCTCTGTCGAATGTTGAAGGCGAGGTCATTCCTGTAAACGTACAGCGCGCTATAACTGTTCTCTTACTCAGAATCACAAGCATATGCCCACCTCTACTTGGAGCTGAATTTCATACATACTATACTTTTCACTTCATGAAATCTCATATAGTTACGTAAACATTGTATCACACATCACGTGTGCTTAGTTTACTATGTCATGTGTCTCTGTTTTTTTAGCTGTTTTCTGAAATTTCTTTTGCAGTTCTTTGTTCTGCTGCTGTTAATATTCCTGCTGGAGATTACCGCTGGGGTTTTGGCCTATGTATATTATCAAGAGGTAAAGAGTGTCCTTGTGCTTTGTTACAGTGTGATTCAGTGAGATGGCCAGTTGTGAGACATTCTCTATCAGTCCTCTCCTTTTTATGCTACTTTGTTTGTTTCTGTTATGCTGATATTTTTCTGATGTTTTGAAACTTCTTCCTTTATCTTTCCTCTGAACTTCTAAAAACAACTTCTAGATGCATGAAAATAACACCTCACTTTGTAGATGAATTTAGGATTTTCTAGTATGCCACTGCACGTTTAATGATAGTTATAAAATTATATAGTTTGGGTCCTAAAATCTACCACGACCCAGTAGGATAAGCGGTTTAGATGATGTGTGTGTGTGGGTCCTAAAATCTGATTGGCTGAGATGCATTCGAAGTGGTTGTAAAACCCACAGTACACACACACCTGTGACCGCCTCACAACTGAACTCTATTACTGCGCCACAGCACAGGACAGCCTTGTCCTGTTACTGGAATAAGCTTTGACTCAAATGCTGCTCGCATGGACCACTGAGTGCACTGACGAAGTAACAACCCGTTTTTGTTTAAACGGCTGACAACTTATATCAGCTAGCTAACAGGCTAAAAGACAGCTAACATGCTACACAAATCCATCAATAATATCACAGTGCTTACTATATGATTAGCTGTAAAACTGCAATATGAAAGTCTAAAGGATGTCACTTGAATGGCTTACATGCTTCAAATGTCCATGTTTCAGTTAGAAGCAGCATCAAACTCAGGCTGACTCTTAAACGACTTACGTAATGTTACTCCCTAAATAGTGTGCTAGCTATGGAAGTTTTGGAATTCTGTAATAAATAGTGTACATACTGCACTGTTTGTCAAGTGTGGATGTGGATGAATCTCAGATGACTTTTTTTAATGACTTATTTTATAGCTATATTATGCACATTTGAGATTCAGCCCCAGTGTGAGATGAAGGGCCATTGGATTGGCACTAAACAAGACTCATAGTGGTAATTTGGTGACCAAAAAGTACTTATAAAGCGAAGGTTGTTGCATCAAACATTGCTACGTTATCGTATGTTACATTGCTATACGACAAAAAATTACAAAGTTCATGAAATAACCGCAGTACACAGTGACGGCTGACTGAACGTTCTACTTGGCAACGATACCGTACTGTAAAGGAACTAAATGTCTTGGTGGAATACTTGTTTATGTCAATTC
This sequence comes from Piaractus mesopotamicus, assembly GCA_023558415.1. Classification (NCBI taxonomy): domain Eukaryota; kingdom Metazoa; phylum Chordata; class Actinopteri; order Characiformes; family Serrasalmidae; genus Piaractus; species Piaractus mesopotamicus. The sequence continues at coordinate 43,781 of JAILXH010261273.1, forward strand.
TTATTTTAATAACATAAATCTTTTTTTCAAATGTGTGTTTATTCATTATTAAAATGAAAAAAAAAATAAAAATTATGTTGGCCACTGTTTATCATGGGGAAGGGAGTTTTGTCACCTTTCCCTGTGATAAAATTGCAGTAATGCACAGCCTCAAGTTGCTTTACTGTAATTATAATAATAATTATTAATAATTTTACTCACCCACAGTCCAGTAGGTAAGCAGAATGCACGCTTCAGCCCACTGCTGTTTTCTTGGTGAATGTCTTAAATCCTTAACTCATGTAGTGTGAGTTTCTCAAACAGAGTAGTAAGACGCTGCCACTTACGACACTCTTCTTTAAATAGTTAAGACGGCCTTAAAAAGAAAATTCAAAATTTCTCCATCATTCAGTCATCAAAATGTCAACAAAACCATTCTGTGGTTTGATGTGAAAGTGTTCATTGTCGAGAAAATCGACATTAGCCAGTGTCTTCATAACCCTTAAATGTGATAACTTTCTGTGAGAGAGTTTTGAGAGACATTGAACTCTACAGACGTCTGGTTCCTATCACCACCACTGTGAACAAGTTTCTCTGGAATATTTCACACCAAACCACTCTGAATGACTGTGTTAACATCTTAACTGTTTAATTGTGCTAGACATAAAAAAGAAACAAAACACTTCTCAGCTTTTAATAAGCTCATATCATTTAATGCCATGCTAAAACATTTAAGCTTTAGCTACAATGTCTAGTAACATTGTAGAGGTGGTAATAAAACATGAATTGTTTGCCAGCATTAATACATGTTGTAATTGATCATTAAAGAAAACATCTTTAGATTCACACTATCCAGTTAAAGATCATATTCAAATAATATTCTGTTGAGTGTGTGACAGTGTCTGCATGCCTTCTGTTGACTTCTTCTGTCGTCATAAACCTTATCTCTCTTCCTCCACCACTTCTTCTTGCTCCAGTGTTTCCCTTTCTGCTATGAGGTAAACCACTACCACACTGTCAGATTCCACTCTGTCTCCCTCTTTTTTAAACCATACTCATCCACCCTCCAATGACGCAGTAGTTTTCTTATATATTTGTAGTTCATACCGTTTTTCTGTTTTCTGTTGTCTAACTGCATTGCATAACCCTGTACAGCTGAATGAGGAGCTGAGAGCAGACCTGAAGGAGACCATGGTGCAGAAGTACCAGAAGCCTGGAGAAGAGCACATCACCAGAGCTGTGGATAAACTCCAGCAGGACGTAAGTGTTTATGTGATATAGGGAGTATGAGGATGTCAAACATTCAGACTGACGTTTATAGTGTAGTTCTGCTGATATTTAAGCTATAGAACATGAGGGGGAGCCATCTTATTTGCAATAATACATGCCCAATAGTGTTCTCTTGCTTTTTGCACAACAGTTTTGCAAAGGAAAGAAAAAGAAAAGACACTCCAAACCAGGGGTATTTAGTCCTATCCACGAAGCGCCGGTGTGGTTACAGATTCTCATTCCAGCAGAGCAGGAGCTCACACAACCGCTTTTTTGAAGACTGGGATCAACTGATTAAACAAGTGCAAGCAGCTGTTCCCCTGCTTGTTTGGAATGAAAACCTGCAGCGTCCCCTGCCCCAAACATTGCTTCTGATATGTGTTTTCTAATGCTTGCAGCATTTTTTCAGCCAAAAATGTAGTTCCAGCAGCTTAGAGTACAGCATCCATTGTTGTTACTTAGCTACTGGTAGTGAGTGGAATGATACCGGTAAAGCTGTGCTGGTATCAGAATTAACAACACAAGTATTTTTTCAATCAGTCAGATTGTGTGGGTGGAACAAACTGTTGTATAATGAGAGATTTTCTTAGATATTCTTTACTATTTTTTAACACCTCAACCCCATGAATCCTATGCTTATTATTCAGTTATTACTCTCATAACTTATTATTTATTAACTACAATGCATTATTTGGAAACTGCTATGAAACTAATATGTTAGTTATCTAGTTCTGAGAGTGAAGAACTGAAGTGCAGGCCTGCATACAGGCCTTTAGGGTTTAAAGGGTTAAACTTTTTACTCAATTATTGATCTTAAGATGTTTTATTCAGTGATTAACGTGAAACGTTATGTAGTTATGGAAAAGAGGAAGTGAAATGTGGTCCCACACCAGCCTTTAGGGTTTAAAGAGTTAAACTAAACAACCAGTTATTAATATTAAATGGTTCATATCCTACAATGTTCAATTTATTTTTTCCTAAGGTCCACTAATAACATTACTGTGGTTTTATGTACCGAAAAACAGTCATAATTAATTTGTACACAACCATTTTCTAACCTCTCATGTTCTGATCACTTAGAATGAAACAAGCTTTTTTTGTTACTGTGCCTTTAAGATTTATGAATGTAAATGATCTCTGTTCTGATTGGATGCACTGTATTGTGCCTTATCTAAAAAGCTAGGCTGAAACACTCCTCATAACTTCAACATAAATGGCCAGGGCTTTGCTCTGAATAGGTGCATATGTGTAAATGTGCTGGTTTTTGTGACATCACAAAACCAGTGAATTCAAAACGAGGTAGTTTGCAGCTTAGTTTCCATATATGGACTGTATGAAATAGAGAGTGGGTGGTATGTTTTGAAACTTTAACAATGTTTAAATACTACATCAACTCAGTTTTCCATGATTTGGGCCCTTTAAGACTTATTATTCAGTGATTACTGTGAAATTAATATGTTAGTTACATAGTTGCATGTTTAGTTATGACAGTGAGGGGCTGAAGTGTGGAGCCACATACAGCAGATACAGTTTAAGTTGTTGATGTGCTCATTAGTTGAAGAGAAAGGAAAGGCCTGCGTGTGGCCTCTAGTACTGTCTTATGAGATAAATGGCCCTTCAACTGAGGGGCTAGGAATACACCTGAAAGAGACTGTGCTGCTGATTCTTATCTTATATTGTTCTCCGAGTGTCGTCAAAGTAATGCTGTGAATCTCCTCTCCCACCCCCTCCCCTCCACTCTATGGCACAGCTGAAGTGCTGTGGGAGTAACAGCTCAGCGGACTGGCAGCAGGGAGACTGGATACGCACTTATGCTGACAAGCGTCTGGTGCCTGACAGCTGCTGTAAGACCCCCACTGATCGCTGTGGAGTGAGAGACCACCCATCCAACATCTACAAAGTAGAGGTCTGAATTATACACTAATACACATAACACACCAATATACACCTCTTTCTCAGTAACAAATCAGTTGTTTCTGGTGTATTCCTAGCTCCTCAATCTGTCTGTCAACAATCCACATGAACTGCATAATCTACTACCACACGTTCATGTCATTTAAAATGACTGCTGTGAAAGAATATGTGTTTTAAAGTAACAGATAACAAAACATGACAAAAAAATCAAATTTGAACATTTTCTTAAAGTGGAGCTAAAGAAACAAACAAGTCTTGGATAATCAACTACTTTTAGGCTAAAGAGCAACTTGTATCACTTAGATGTTCTTATCAAACTATTCCTTTAAAAGTGCTTAATACTTCAGAAAGTAATCTTCAACAATCTGCAAACCATTTATAAGCAAGCCCAACTCGTGCGACCATGTTGATGAGAATGTAAATATGCCATTCTCTCAGTTTGTTTTGGTCTACAACATGTAGCCCAAATAATACATCTGTTTCTTAGAAGCATCAGAATTACTATGACCTGTGTGAAAGGCCACAGGAGTTAGCAAAGCTCTGTGGTTGTTTAATGGCATGAACTCACAACCTTCTGCATAACGGTGTGGGACACTTAACCAGTGTTGCGTCAGCTCAGCTGCTTTTTACATTTGCAGTACAAACCAAACAATAATTAGGAGCGTCTCTGAGAACATTTTCTTCTTTCTCAGGGAGGCTGCATCTCTAAATTAGAGGAGTTTATCCTTCAGCACTTGCAGATATTAGGTGCAGTGGGGATTGGAATTGCATTCCTTCAGGTAAATCATAACATTTTTATTATGAATGTGGCCTTTTGCTGCTTACATGTAAAATATTCTTATGCTTTTTTCTGATTTCTGTTTTTGTTACTTCTTTTCAAGATTTTGGGAATGATCTTCACCTGCTGTTTGTATCGAAGTTTAAAGGAGGAACCTTACTGAGACCCTGCATCCAGCACTCAAACACCAAAAATGCACCCACACTTCTCATCCGTTTGCCTACTTTCTGTTGTTTTGTGCTGCTATGCAATGTAAATACTTTGTGAAGTGTAAAGTGCAGCAGTCTGTAGCAGCGATTGTGGCTGCAGGGCGGTCCATTTGAAAAGGAAAAGTACAAGACGAGAGGGTGTGTA
>JAILXH010261273.1:69042-81195 GCA_023558415.1 Piaractus mesopotamicus
AAAGGCCTGGGGCCACTGATGGATCCAAAGTTTTATCACAGACTTCTATAACCTAAGAACAGCTCAACCAGTTTGCACTGAAGTCACTGAATAATACACTTCAGTATGTATACAGCCTGACATTTTAAGTGGGTAAACATGCAACACAAAAAAGACAAAAATTTTACTCACAGTACAATTCACCATTAATTTCATGACATGGCTACTCTAACAGCATAGTACAGTCACATCAAAACAAACTGACCGTGTAGCACAATGTATCACGTGTCTGTGCATTACCTGCATGATGGCCTGGAGGCCTGGCTGAAGGCTGCCGAGATACTCTTTCTTCAGCTCAATTCCTTTCAGAATTTTCTCCTTACTGCACAGTGAGCTCTTATACTGCTCAGCCAACCTAGATTTCAACGCACAGTCAGCAGCCAAGTTTTAATATGAAGCCTCTTTCAAAGAGCAGAAATTTGTGTATATAGAATTGTGTGCATGTGTACCCTATGAGTGTATCTATACAATAGGGCTGGCCAATGTGATAATACTACTAAAATACTTTTCCAAGCACGGCAAGGATATGGTCAGTACTAAAGAACACTGACCAACTGAATGCTTCTGTTTTTTCTATGTTTATGTGTCTCACCTTTTTCTCTGCTCCAGTTCCCAGTCAAGGCGGGCCAGTGTGAGTTGGTGGGGGTCTTCTTTGGTGAGATGAGGGCGAGAGATTTCAGCTGGAGCCTCCTTTAGAAACTCATCCACACTGACCAACTCAATCTCCTCATGCTGGGACCTGGAAACACAGAAATGTATGCTTTACAACATGCACAAAATTAACAGCCTGAAATATTATTTTATTTACAGAGAGCACTTGGCACTAAATGCACAATAACATGCTGATATGTGTGTGAAGTTTTGAAGAAAAAAACAAACAAAAAAAAACCACTCATGTTACACAAAGAAGTGACTTAACATCACATTTCAGCATGCTTGTACGGTGGACCTCTTCACTTACTTGAACTCAAGGCATTTGCCAATTTCTTTCTGAAGGTGCATGACTTCATAGAGAAGATTCTGAAGCTGTAGGTGTAACACATCCACTCTCTGCTTCGCCTGCAGAAACAGAGCAGCAGGGAGAACTCCATGTAAATACAGTCGGATGCAAAAGCTGGTCAAATTACATGTTTTGCTGATTATCTACTTGGAAATATGTTAACATCCTCCACAATTACTGTTTATTTGCTGAGTTTAACACACTGGGGAAAAAATAAATCATAAAATGTGGCCTGTGCAAAAGGTATGACACATTTGGTATTTTATGTTTTATTTCATTCCAATATATATTAAAAAAAAATATGACATTTTAAAATGTGTTCTGTACAGCAGTTGTGTTAACTTACTTTCACTTAAAAATATCAACAAAACATGAAATTTGACCGGGTCCTTCAAACTTTTGCATAAGCCTGCACAATGGCCATAAGAAGAAAAGGAGAGCGGGGTGTGTATTATGCGTACCTCATGTGTCTGATCCCGCCCTTTCTTCAGTCTCATGTGCGCCAGGCGATTCAGCTTCTTTAGGGTAATGAAATGAACACAGCCTTGCCTGCGTCTCTCCTCGATTTCAGCACTCTAGACGCACAAACACAGACATTCAAATCCAAACTTTTAGCATCACCATTTTCTTCTTGAGTTCACATTAGCTGGACTTCATTAAAGGAAAAAAATTTCACCCCTTCTTTAGCTCCATTGGCTTTAAGATCTTGGATTTCAGCCATCAGTTTAGCCAGAGCTTCACAGGTGCTTTTATAGAGGGCGTAGTCCTGTTCAGGGTCTCTGCCCTCCAATTCCACCTCCTCGTTATACACGCGCACATCCTAGGGAAGACATATGCTCAGAAATACATAGGAGTAGCATGCATTTACTCACAGCCACTGTACAAGCCGGTGAAAGACAACTCTGAACTAAAATTTACCTTAGATCTACTCTATCATGATGCAGGTAAGAAACCTAGCAAAGAAATCCCTGTCCTCACGCAAGTGTACACAGAAAAAAGAAGTGTGCATACAGATGTATGTGAAACGGATTAGAAATTAGAGATAAAAGCAGAGAGACTTTTGCTGAACCTGATTCCTTACTGACAACAGCTTCCTCTGGCCGACAAGGGGGAGCCCAGCCGGAAAGCTTGCCTACCAATACATTTCACATGAGTCCGCATCATAGCATCGTGACCACTTACTATTCACACTCAACAGGATTCCTATAAACTAGCTTCGGTGGGATACAGTAAGCTAAGTGTTCAAAGAGCACACGCACTCACTTCAGCTAAGATCATTTCACCCTGATGGTCATGGAAAGACTTTTTTAGTCTTAGGTTTTAAGACTTTGTGTGGCTAGTCTCTCCTAAACTGTGACCACTGACCTGTTCCCCTTCTGCCCGACCACGTTTAGTCTCAGGAGTCCCACCATCACTCCGGATCACTTTTGCCTTGCGCTTTTTCAGAGTGTCAGACGACATGGCTGGAAGCAGAAACACAAAAGGACAGATTATGAGTAGCTGCAACAATGGGTGAATAATACATTCATAATACATTATTAGTGCTTTCATCTGCGCATTTATTGGCCTGTTATTAAATCTGTAACAGTTTCAAAACAGCATCGATAAAAAACAAAAAAAAACCATAATAAATCAACGGTCAAATCTAGAACTGCACAGATATGAGCCAATGATATCTGATATTTTTCAACTGCATATCTACTAATGCCGATACATAAACATTTAGAAAATGTAGAAATTGGGAATAAATCCACCTGAATTAGCATTACAGACAGGAATCAGAAATACATTTATGTCTGTAGGGTTACAGGTGCAAAATGAATAAATGAATATAATGCAAATTGAAAATGAATAAAACACTGTAAAAAAAAATCAAATATCAGTTTGAAACACTGTTCAAGTCTTAACCTCTGTTCAATGCAGATCACTTTTTGAAAGAAATCATCTGCTGATTCCAATATAATTAATTTATAATTGTGTATCCTCATTCAAAACATTGTATCAAATTTAAATCAGTGTGGATGATCAGCCCTTCACTCTAATTTGTTGTCTTTTGTGGAAGCTACTGTTGTTACTTAGTTCATTGCTCAATCCATGCACACCTTCTAAAAACTGAAACAGTCACTTATAGTTAATGCTTAGTGCACAGATATTTGTGTTTTTGTGACATGCTGACATTTTGGTTTGGGGGGTTGGAAAAAAGAGACTATTTAAGGTTGTAAAATAGTCTCTTCGTACTATTTACAGCTTAGCAGCACTGTTTCAAGATCATTGTTTTGCAAAAGGAAACTATACAATCATTTGTTAAAAATCCAATTAGTGTTGAGCTGAGGCAAAATCTGTACGGTTACACAATTACAGCTCCGCAAAGACAGCACAACGCATAAAACACTGATCTCAAAATCGATAATCGTTTCAAACCTAATAATGTGTGAATCCTCGCACCCCTAATAAGGAGAAGGCGTTAGGCTAAGTTAGGCTAACGTTAGCTAGGTTTGGTCTTGGCTCTATAAGGACAATGTTAAGCTATTTATTTAATACTAAAAGCCGAGCGTCTCTGGCGGTTACGCTGCCCGCCCCGTGATGTTTAGCGAGGTTTATGGAGTATATTCTCTAAAACATTATGAGTTATAAGCCAGCTGTTGGTGTGAGGTCTGTATCGATGGGACAGGCTCTCTCAGAGCCGGCTAATGCTAACCAACGTTAACCTACCACACCGCAAACACAGCGCCCTCCTAACCACACTCCGCAGAAGCGGTCATTTGGTCACTCAGGGTGAATAAAACTAAAGAAACACATCGATCCTCACCTTCCACACACACTTGAGCCAGATATGAGATTCAAAATCCTTTTCAATTTACTACTTCAAGAGCGCGGACCCAGGAACGACTGGTGAACTCAGACACTGCAGTCAGGAACTGGACACTTTAAAATAAAAGTCCTCTCCAAATCAAATCAAAGGAATTTATAGAAAATTTAATCATCACTCTTTTACTCACGAGGCTAAGACAGCTGCACGTCACCAGTTATTCAACAATTTAAAGTCTTTTAATGGAACAGGCATATCACATGCAATTGCCTCATAAATCCACCAATTTTTGGAAACACTGAAAATGATCATAATTAGCTACTTGTTTTAATCAGGAAGATGTGATAACTTTAGTTGATATTCCAGTTATTTGGAATATGAGAGCTGATAAGCTTGTTTTTCTCCTTTGGTCGATCAATGTTATCTTGAAGGGTGGGGGTTGGGTTTGGGTGCACTATTTTGCTACTTGTACTTTGTCTGTTGTATTTAATATACATTTTTTGGACCTTCGTCATGTTTCAGTACACCCTCGGGTTTTGCCAAAGTCTCAGATAGTAGGTCTAGTTTAGTATGTAACTCTGCAGATGATTCAAGACAGTTCTGTCTCCACCGTGTCTGTCTCTCGGCTCGAAGAAGGACCTTTATTTTGAAATGTAAACTAAAGCCTTCTTTCACTCCCACCTGAGGAAGTAAAGTGGTTACTTCTAACTCTTTAAGAGTTGTCTTTTCAGCATAATGCTGAACCGGCATTTTTCGCAGCGCTGACTTTAGGAAAATATCTGTATTCATTGTGGACCGTGTTCGGTCTCACTGACCGCTCTTTGTATGGGATGAATTACGCCACTGAGAGGTACGCTGCTGGACTGACCGTCGTGTAAGATCACTTGGATTACTCAGTGCAGCCATCTGTCTGCACAGAGCTCAGCCGAAGACTTAAGAATAACATTATTACTAACTAATATGGGCTTTTGTTCGGTTTTTATACGCATACAAGCTAATAATGTAACATTAAAGCTGTACTTGTGTGAATTAATCTACGTTGTGTATGTTTCAGCAGGTGGTGTTGAGGGTGCTACCAAAACACTATGGCTCATTGGAAGCCTGTCAGAAATCTGAAGGCGAAACTTGTACATCACCCGCCTGTGGTTGTTTTTTTCCTCTGCCTGCTGGCCCTTGCTGGAGCTTTCATTAGTATTGGGATATATTCTAAAAACCATGACATCAAGAACCCTGACATCAGCATGGTAACTATACTGTTTATGCATGCAGTGGCGCAGGAAAGTATTTGGACATTTGTGCAAAACATCAAACTAAATGGCATTTATTTTAAACAGACCACTCCAAGACTGTATTTTTCCTTTTGGCAAAAAAAGGGTGTCTGGTCTGAGGTGTTTTAGATCATTATTGCTGGAGCTCTATTTTTCTACAGACTTATGCAGGTTTGCATCCAAAATGCGTTTGTACTCTTCTGAGTTCATGACCCCATCAGTGAACTCAAGCTCACCAAAATCACTGTAAGTAAAACAGCTCAAGGCTTTAATGTTCCACCTTTGTGTTTTGCGGTACCCTTAGTGCAGTCTGGTTGGAATTCGTCTCCAAGTTTAAAATGTCCAAATACTTATGGGGGCCACAGAGTGTGTATGTGTGTGTATATATATATATATATGTATATATATGTATATAAAAAAACCCTGTCAAGTTCAGTCAGAAAATGAGATATTCAGTTTCTGCCAGATGTTCCCTCATATTTTATATTTGTATTGGCATGGTGTGCATGTTTCAGGACTGGAACCAAATGCTGGGATCTATTGCGAGTCTTAAGTTCTGCACACATTTAAACAGTACAAAGATTCTGAGTGGAGAACGGGAGGAAGACTCACCTCGGCTATTAGACCATGGAGATGGATCCATCACAAACGCATCCCAAAAAACTAAAGGAGTTGTTCATGTTTCGTTGCTAGTACCTCTGGTGCGTATTGGAGACGAACCAAATCACAACAGCATTAGTGCCACATTACTGGGGAGCCAGTTGGGGTTAAAAGGTGTGTATGTGTGAACCGGCTTTAGAAACAGAATGCCAGCCGACGGAGTACTGTTTTAACTTGTGGAACTAACTCCCTTTCCATAGGTGCTGCTGGAAAAGTGTTATTAAACGTATCACTGGTTTTGCATCAGCAAACCCAGTTTTCAAAAACTGAATCTAACACTGCCCTTGACCTGAAACTACCAACCAATGATGCTGAAACAAAGCCCAGGTCTTCTTTATTCTGTGTGAGGATTACTGCTCCAGCTCATCTTCTCCCACAGACTCCGTAAGAGAGAACTCCTCCAAGCCCACAGTAATATATAATCGGTAGTTTTTTGGATTATATACCTGTACGCTGAGTTGAGTTTATTTTCAGGAAACCACCAGTTTGTCCTGCAAATGACAACCTGGAGATGTCCACTGTGAGGGCTCTTGCTAGAGAATCATACAAGCAGAGCTCCCATGATGCACCGTGCCTCAGCTTGGAGTACACACCTGACCCCAAACTGACTGTTCTACTCACTCAGGTAAAACACCTCAGCATTAGACACCATTTTATATTTATAAGACTAGAAAATACTTAGTTAGTTTTTTAAGGTTTAGTCCATGGAGCTATAATGGCGCAGAGTCCTTTACTCTCACACACCCATCTGTAGGGTGTTTTGTGCAGCGTTTTGTACATCTTTCAACACATAATTGAAAGCCACGCAGAGCCACTCCACTGATGTGAGATGTACCTTATTGGTCTTGGTTGTGGTGAAGTGCATCTTATTTGTGGTGAATTTGCTCACTGCTGTGCAGAGAGATCTTGCCACAGTGACCGCGCTAGCTGCTGTGGTTCTGAAGTGACATCCGTCTATGCAAATGTCGAGCGTCAAAAATGCTTACCAGGTTTCCACCAAATCTTATTTCAATAATGACTGGAGCACAGATATGTACACTTTGTAACTTGTCACTTCCAGTTTAGGCTATAGGCAAAGTTCACTGGCTATAGGTGGCGATAAAGTCACGTTATTGCAAAAACAGGAGATAATCAGCTTGATCGCTAGATGCATCAGCCCTGTTCGCCTCACTGGCTCAAAGTGCAATACACATGACATTTCTTCTGTCACCACATGTAATCATGAGTTTATTTTTCTATAACTCACCATCCTGGCATAATGACAATGTTTCAACTGCTGACTGCACTGAAATGGAAAACTAACTACGGTAGTTAGTTCTCATCATATCAGATGAAAAGGTGCCCTTCTCTAGCTTTTATCTCTGTGGTCCAGACGTGTAGAATTGTCCCACCAGTTGCTGCTGGGTTGAGCTTATTTTCAGGAGACCATCTACAAGGTCGTGTCTCCAGCTGCCGCAGTGCCATGCTCAGAGATTTAGCCTGTAAAAGGGTGAGCAAGGTGTGTTCTCTTGCTCAAGAACGGTTTCCCACTCTCCTAGGAAGAGAAAGCGCTTGCAAGATATCATCTGATGTTGGTCAGCATGGTGCTGCTGGCCATCTGCATCATGATGTGCCTTACTGGATCTCTTGCCTGCTCAAGGTCATGGCGGCACCGGGCAAACGATCGTCATTTCAAAAAGGTGATACATGAAACAACCAGATTAAATCCAAGTAGTTGTATGTTTATGCTTGAACTTCATTTGCTTCCTTCCTCAGTGTTAACTGCATCTTTCTTTTTTTAATATTAGTTTTGTATCTTGTATTATGTGTATATACAGACATATGTGCATATCCTTCACTAAAATATGCAATTTTACATTACAGAAGACTCCGCTGGGGGCCCGAGCAGCACATGAGGGATTTACTGCGAGTTAATCACAGGGAAAAACACATTTGTGTAAAACATGTGTGAATAAAAGAGCATCTGCCTTTGATTAGAGTTATATACGCACATTGCTACATTCTTTTTAGAAGGAGTCAGAGATTAGTGCAGTTAAATATTAAATTTACTCTAAGAGTAATTTACTGTACAATAAGCCAGTTCATTAAAAAGTTGCACTGGCTGCTGTTTGTGAGCTGCTTACCTGATCTCCTCTGCTGAAATGTGTACAGTAAAAAATGAAATGAAATGTTTTGTTAAGACAATGTAAAAACACGTTTTGGCATGAATAAAGTTATTGAAAGGTTACAATTACACCCAAGACCTTTTGTAGCTAGGACGGTTCATAAAAACGTGAGTATCATGGAAATCTCTCCACACTGCACACCGCTTGTTTATAAAAGCTTTCGGTCCAAACCTGTGCAACGCCACCGTAGAGACATAATGTCATACGGTTAACTGCGGGGTCCTGTATATTTTTGTCCGCTCTCATCCTGCAGCACAGCCTTTTCAGTAACTGCCACGGTGAGTTTAGCGACCTTGCAGCTCAACAAGCAGAAGAAGCATGTATTCATGTCAACCGGACGGATCAAGCTGACTCAACGTTTCCACCACAGTCTTCATCCTTGTCAATAACGCAGGAACGACACACACACACGAACCTGGTGTGGTGAAACGTACAAACTCTAGACAACAGATCAACGTTATTGTCCGCGCCCGCGCGCGCACACAAACACCGTGTTACGTTACCGTTACTCCGGACCACACCGCCGAACTGCTGGCCTGTTATTTCCTACCGTCGCCGAACTCACGGCATTCTCCCGATTCATGCAGCAGACCTGCAGAATAAACAGTTTAACGAACCCAAACGTACACTATTTTGAACAAAGACCATGATATTGTCGCAGAAAGAGGTCAAATCCTCGCTGCGGTCCTCCTCCGTACCGCGCCTCCAGCTAGCAGCTTTCTCTACAGACCGCTCGCTTCCACCATGACAACGGTCCGCTTACGTAGTGCTCGCCTTGAGTGGCAGTCACATGGGCCAATGGAATCCGCGGAAGTAAGCGCTCATTGGTCGAGAGGCGTTCGGAGGGCGGGCCTTCGGTTTTCGTTCTCACGCGTTTTTGCGCAGGACAACGGAGGAGAGGCTGGTGTGGTGAATATCCGCGGCCTTCGGAGTGTATTTTTATGTTCTCGGACCAGGAATAAACAAGATTTACTTCTCACAGCAGAAAAAAACACTGGATAGAAAAACACGGAAGGCCCTGGGTGATTAAATGGTTTGCAACGTTGAAATAACGTTTATGTTTTCTCGCTGCACACAGGCATTTTAGTACTCTAGTCAGCTAATGTTAGCTAGCTAGTTAGCTACTTGAAAGTGAGGATAAGCCATTGCCAAGTGTAGAAATGGTAGACCATTGGAGCTGACCAACGCCATGTGGGCAGACAGATATAGTGTGAGGGACTAAAGGCTACCTGTGAGCATGGTTCTTCCAGAGCTGTGGGTGTAAACGTGTGAGTCTGTAGACTAACGTTAGGATTTTTCAGGTAGTCACTTACACTGCATTGAGTGGGCCCTGCTGCATGGCCTGTATTTCGGCCAGAACGGGTGTATTGAAATGCCATGCAGCACTAACCCCGCCTAAAAATGGCCATGATGCAGCTTAACTTACTCCGTAGAGATACTTCATGAATGATTGAATTGATCTTGAAGCATTGGGAGGAAGCAGCATGCTCAAGTTGTCTTTGAACACATGTTGACAGTGTAGAAGCCAGCTGTGCTGATGCCAACCTCTGGCACACGACGTATAGACATAATAAACTGTGATCATGTGCTTATGTATTTAATTTCTGGACTTTTTCAGGTATGCAGAAGTAGCTATTGTGTCAGGTGGCAATGTGTTGGCATTGTAACAACAATACAAGGAACATTTTAAGATAGTATACCAAAGTAAATAAACACTAGTTTGTATTTGCAAAACAGGTGTTCTAGTTAGTTGAACAGTAGCCATTTGAAGAGAGGTAGGCTATAGCTTGACAAAAGATGGCAACTTGACCAACATTCATTAAGATTTGTTAACTTTGAGGTGGTAGTCCTACATTTTATGTTCAGTACTGTACAGTCTTCTGGAAAGGCATTGACAATATCTCTACTAACGGAAAGATTTTGTGTTCTGGGCTACGCACACATAAGGAGGGAAGATAAACAAATATAGCCATCAACATTTGTGAATTAGAGCAGTTTTGTAAGTAAAGGTGTCATATTTGACCACACGGTACCAAGTTGTTCCCTGTTGTCTTGTCCTGTTGAAGGTGCTGGAGAACTACAGTCCCAAATAAGGTGCATCACTTGGAAAATATGTAAAGGAGAGAGGTGTCCACAGTTTGCCAAGAGTTGTTTTCTTTATTTATCGCTTGACAATGGCCTACTCAAATTATAGCGCTCTAAACCGTGCTCAGCTCACCTTTGAGTACCTGCACACAAACTCGTAAGTATTATTGTGTTTTGTGAGTGAAAGAGAGAAAGAGTGAATGTTTGCTAGATTGAGTTCTCCTACATGATCTAAAGGTTATTGAGAAATTGTTTTCTTTTTTAAGGGCGTATTTTGATTATTCAGTCAAATTTTATAAAAGTATAAGTCAATTATTTTATACACCTGTATCAGGAGTTAAATTAGGCTGAAGTTTAGAGAGAATAAGCTAGTCTGGACAGTATGTTTAAAAACCCATACCGATTTTACTGACCATTTCAGTTACATGGGACCATGAACTGAACCCTGTGGAACTCCACTTGTGCATGCGTGCGTATGTAGAGATAGATGTCTTGATAACCCGATTTTAGTTTTAGGGATTATAGGTTCAGGAGAGTCAGCAAGCTGCTCTTGTTGAATGTGCATCATTTGTTATTTTGAAAATAATATTTAAAACAAAAAATGGTATGGTCAGAAGGGTGTTTTTGAAGATATTAATTCTGGCTGAAGACTTTCTTCAAAGCACCATGATTTCCTGGGGTGGCTGGTGTAATAATGTAATCATAATTTTCTAAAATATTAGTGTGTGAACAAATAGAACATAAACACAAAGGTATAAAGTGCTGTACTAAGTGACAATTAATTCAAGAAAACTGAAAGAGTCGTATCAAGAGCTTTGATCTAGGCTGTCTGCTTTAACAGAGGACACATGAAAGGCTTGGGAATCAAAGTCATGTCGCGCTACATTATGGGATTGTTCCACCATATTGGCAGGGTTGTTTCTCTGTTCACATGCTACACAACGATATATGGATACAATTAGCCTTATTATTGATGTGGATCCAAACAAACTTTCAAACAAAGAGTGGAGTAATGATTTGGACATTATAATCTTTCCACTTCTTTCATTCCCAGACTTTTTCTTAGCTGGATTAAGCTTCTATTCTTTTGAGTAATTCAGAATGTTTGTCAGTTGAAGCCCATGTGCAGTTTTCAAATGATAAAGAATATTCCGCTCAGCAACACGCATATTTCACTCAACCACTGGCATATTTTATTCAGCCACTGGTATATTTCAGTCAGCCACCAGCATGTTTCATTATAGTTAGCCTCTTAGCCAACACTTCTAGTCTAACTGAGGTATTTGGCAAACTAAAGACCCTGTTACTGTACTATGTTACTGTAGTAAACCCCACAAAAGCAGATCACATGTAGCTCGAAGTTTACACCAAAAGGGCAGTCAGTCTAAATTGTCTAAGATAGACAGACACATGTTAATTGACAGTTTGACTTCAGCTAACGTTCCTTGTCGCATAGCTTGCATCACCTCGTACCTTTTAGCTGGAAAACAGCGAGTTTGTTAGTTAGCTGCAAGTCCATGTGCTACAGCCAGAATCAAGGAAAGCAAGTAGGAAAAGAAGATTAAACTGGCGGATCGCCCATAAAACACTGTGTACTGACATCACATTCACAGAAACCGTGATTGCCAAAATAAACTATTAGTTTGTGATCCTCACCCGTCATCAGTTAGAAATAAAATCATCAATTTTATTAAAATTGCCAGGACTACAGTATTGCTTTTCAGTGATGGGCGTTCTGTGTTACAACACAATAAAATAAAATTGATTTTATCATAAAACTAATTCCACTCCAGTTGTGGTGGGCAACCGTGTTCAGTTTGGAAAGTGCACTTAAGGTGGTTTTGTGTTCTTAATTTATGTTCAAATACAATTGTGAAAACATCACTTGAATATCTTCTATAAAATCACTTAACATTTATAAGACGTGTATAACATTTTCATTAGTCACACGTACTGTTTAGTGTTGAATAGCACAAAAATAGTTTATTAATGAGTAAATAGTTCATGAAAAGAGCTTTGCCTGTTTGTTTTTCACATTTTGTCATTAATATTATCAAATAGTTAGACATAATAGCAGGTAAGTTTTTTTTTTTTTTTTTTTTTTTTTTTTAAAATTTATTTTAAAAA
>JAILXH010261305.1:3312-15583 GCA_023558415.1 Piaractus mesopotamicus
TAAAGCATAACTTACCTTATTGATTGTTAGCTGTTATACCCTTAAATGCATACGTACTAGCCTCGTGAAGAAGTACAACATAATAAACACGTTTTTTTCTTTTCTTGATTTTTTTGGTGCTATGTCTCTGTGCACACAGACCAGATTTTAGGTTTTTTTCTCCTTACAATTTTAACAAAACAACATTTTTCACTGATCCAGTGCCAAGCTAATGGTGGTTTACTTTTACTTTGACAGTCTAGATTTAGCTTAAACACAGGCATTTAAGCTTGTTGGACATTCAAACAATATATTATTCACTGTGTCTGTTGCAGCTTGACAGTTTTACAGACTACTGCTAGTTTTTGCTACAGAGAGTTGTTCCCTTTCGCATGGGCACATGAAGTATGTACGTGTCAGCTCGTCAGCTATAGTCTTTGCAGTGTGTTCAAGTGCAGATTTTCACAGAAGACGGGAAGCGATGGTGAGCTGACGGAGGCATCAGACAGCCTTAACTGGCGCTGGCCCTTAAGGACCTTTTTTTACCTTTAAGGGTACATTTACAAGGTTCATACTTAGCGGAGGCTAAAGTGTACCTGCGCATTAGGTATTTTCTGACAGCGTATGAAAGGAGGCCAACATTCACTTTAATACGGATTGAATCAGAATGTACACATATCAAAGAAGACAGGCCGGGGATTTCAGTGATTGAAAAGGCTCTCATTTCTCTTTTGTAGCGTCCAACCCATGATGTCTTCTTTTTATGTGGAAAGAAAACACAACACAGATGTTAGTGTTTTATTGTAGCCCCATTCATTCTGAATTTGAGTTTAAAGGCCTTAGCAGGACATCCTTCTCTAGCTTACTGCACGCTGTGCTTATTTGTGTGAGTGTCATGTAAATGTGGGTAACTTAAAATACCTTTGCGCTGTTCTCTTTCTACTCTGTGAGTAGTTGAAGAGGAAATTGAAATGATGTGGTGGGAGGAGCTCGGGGGAATTGAAAGTCCAGGCTGAGTTGATCCACTCAGAAGCCCATGTGGAAGCGTTTGTCATTTTTCCCATTAATCTATAAACGTCTTTCTGGGTAGAATTCAGCACACGATGGCTGCTCCCGTGTCCCTGACGTACGCACACACCCCTCTGGCACTAATAGTACAACTCAGTGCCAGATGTCAGAGCCACTGACTCACACATGTGCTTCTACACACACATACACACACACTCACACCTGTAATCAATCTCTATCTGTCAGCTAACATTGTCATGGTGGGGTCTGAAATAATGGCACGCGATAACTGCCGCTCTTGCCACATATTTTTGGTAATAAACTAATTAATTACCCCCACTAATTTAGTTTTTTAGAGTAGAGCAACATGATATGGACAACCATTGTGATTATATTGCTAGCTATCATGACTGTAGTATGCCTTAAAGTATATCATCACTGTCGTAACAAATCCTCATGGAAACTTTACAGGAGAAGTTGAATGAGATTTCTATCGGTCTGTTCATCATGAAGTGATGCACAATGTCTAATGGCAGCTGGAGTTTTCAAATGATGTAAATAAAATAACAAAAACAATGAGAGATGGAGTTACTTGTGTTTGATAATGCAACTATGAATCCTTGAACTGATTAAAGATTGGCTGATATTCCTTTAACTGAAAAGTACTTCCATGTGTCAGATCATGCGAATGCTTTAATTCATCTCAACATGCACAGAAATGATCTGGAACATGTGACATTGGCCAGGAAAGTATAAAAAAACAACACTTTTTTTTGCTCATTGCATTATTATTGAGTGAGGATTTGATTTGATTTGATGTCATATCAATATTGCAGAGACAATGTTGTGATAATGATTAACAAACAATATATTTGCTCTGTAGAGGGGTTGTAGGAAATACAGCAGTATTACTGTCGATCAATTAAAAGTGGTTTAAAAGAGTTTTCAGTAGCTGACTTTAGTCAAGAATATACTGGGCACAACTCTGTCAAAGATATGTCTGATTTATAACAGGTCAATTAGGCATATCCAATCTACAACGCATTATTTCAAAATGCAAAGGGCCAAAATATGAAGCTGGATATATAAAATAAATTTACACAAAAGCCATTTGAAAAACTAATACACTGATCAAAAATTAATTCCTGAAATAAATAAATGAATAATTCATTATGTGTTAATTAAATAAGATTATGATTGTATTTGCTGCACTATGTGAGAAAAAACCTCCTCTAAAGACAACACAAAAGCATGTGTCACTTTTATAATAGGCCAATTTCACGGCAGGTTACAAAATGCTAGATTACATCTGTGGTCAGATCAGAGACACTGATAGACTGTGTGTGTGTGTGTTTGTGTGTGTGTGCTCATCTGGTCATGCCTCTGCTCGAGAGAATGAAAGGAGTGAATTGATGATAATGGTGGTCAACGCTGATGAGATCGCACATCTGGACACCTCATTTGATATGCTTGACATGACATCTTTGACAATCATTTACATCAGATGGCACTGACATTGATGGGATATAAAACAAATTGTAATTACTATATGGTTCACTGTATTGATGTAAATACCCTTAAATTAAAGCTGACTTTCTGCACTTTAATGGGAACTTTCCCCATTTCATTTTTTCTTGAATGTCTGCACAATTAAATGGTCAAAGTGTAAACAAAATCATTCAGAGTTGTTTGTTTTGAAATGCTCAATTCTAGAGAAACTTACTGAGTCAGAAATGCTCACAGTGGTGGTGATAGGAACCAGATGTCTGAACAGTTTAATGCCCCTGAAAGCTACATTATTGAAAGCTATTACATAAAATGGTTGTAAATGTGTTTGCTGATTCATTAGACATTATTTCATGATAGTTATGAGGTTGAGGTACTTCTGCTAGTACATCCATCTAAAGTGTATTTTTAAGAACTATTCATAGTGGAGAGGGACATGCAGGGTGTTTAGCTTTTTTTATTCAACATTACATATAAATACTCAGAAGATGTGTAGTCACTGGTGGTTTTGGACAGTAAATAAAATGTCTATATTTGTGTTGTAGACATTATGACCCCTGGTTCCTATCACCACCACTGTAAAAACACATTAGACATATTAGGGTTTGCCTAAGAATAATTTGACAGCAAAGTATTGTTAAAAGCACATTTACAAAATGAATATTTCTGGTGCTGAAATCTGATTGGCTGAGCAACATTTGAAGCCGTCAAGTCAAGTCATTTATTTATATAGCGCTTTTTACAGCAGTTGTTGTCACAAAGCAGCTTTGTAGAAAATCCAGTTTCAAGCCAAGGGCCACAGTGGCAAAGAATAACTGCTTAAGAGCAAGACGAAGAAACCTTAAGAGGAACCAAGACTCAGAAGTGGAACCCCTCCTCCTTTTGGTCAACACCACATACCAAAACTTCTGGCCTAAAGATGGTCCTGAGAGGTTTGATTGACTGCTGACATCGCAACAAGGGAATAAAGTGTGTAGGTGTTGATTTTTTGTAAGATAGGTCTTACAGTTTTTGCTAAACAGCATCTCATTGAATATGTTACTGCAAGTTGTCTCTAGTTTAGTACAAAAACATTTTGAAAAACTAAGAAGGATGTTCAAGTACACTTGCAGGTATACACCACAGAAAAAATAAACTTCAATTATGTTGTGTTTTGTTTCTCTTATTCTGGCTTGGCTGAAGGCCGTGAAGGCTTGCCCCTGGTTTAGGGCCCATATCCTGACCCCTGTTTGAACTTCTTTC
The DNA here is from genome assembly GCA_023558415.1 of Piaractus mesopotamicus. NCBI lineage: Eukaryota > Metazoa > Chordata > Actinopteri > Characiformes > Serrasalmidae > Piaractus > Piaractus mesopotamicus. The sequence goes on from JAILXH010261305.1 coordinate 7,048, forward strand.
TGTAATCATTATCACATAAAGATGTTCAATAATCATAATGGAAGGAAAAAACACCCAGACAAACTCATAGCATATGAAGGAATCAGAAAGACACCCAGTGCCAAACATAGTGGTCTTCAGTCTAGTGTGAGAAATGACATTTGTTCCGTGCTTGTTTTGTCTGTGTGGTAATTGAAAGCAGTGCTGGGAGCTGAGGAGGGAAACACATGGCAGAGACAGTAAAGCGTGGTAGCCCAGCGTTTGGGGCCTGCAGTGTTGGCTGCAGTGTTGGCTGTCCGCTCTCATCATGTCACGGGCCTGCTGCAGCACAGCCTCATCCATCACCGGGCCTGTGTTTCTGTCACAAGTGGAATATTAGCTGTCTTTTCTCAGTGTGAAGAGGAGCATGTATAAAATCACGCAAGCAAAGAGCATACGCAGAATACACATGCATACTGTATATCGCCACTGTCATAACACAATCTTGTGTCCTCTGAAATAGTAGCTTCATGGATGGAAAAAAAAAAAAAAACTTTCTTAACTTCAATGTATGCTGTAATTTCTAGTTTTGGTTGGAAATAAAATGTTAATTTTAATGGAAAATGAAAAATGATCCAGTCAGAGTATGTTTTCTTCTGTGGTACTTAGGTATATACAGCCAAGCGAGCTCTCCCATTGGTTAGGAACATCAGGAGCTTCAAATAAAACATTAAATGTCTTTTACAAGCTTCATATGTCTGTATAATCCCATAGCAAGGTTATTATAGTTAACTGAAACTGTTACTAAAATTAAATCTAACTCTCATTAACTGAAAGAAAAATAAAAATGAAAGAAAAAAAAAACACTAAATCAAAACGGTAATGTCCACTGCAAAATTAATTAAAACAAAATAGAATTACTGAGATTAGTTTTTTTCAGCGTGTAAATGAGAGTTTAGAAGTGGATGCCTTCTGTGTTTGGCCATGTTTAAGGAAAGCTGGAGCCGAGCTGAGCTCAGTCAACAGTTCAGTTCATTTTATTCCACACTTACCAAATACCTGCTGTCACAGAATTCATCATAATACTAAAACTAAAACTGAAACTAAATAATAACTAAACTAAAACTATTAACACACCCTTAAAACTAACTGAAACTAAAACTGAAATCAAAACCAGTATGAAAAGTAAATGAAAATAAAAACTAAAGAAAATTTCAAAACTTTAATAATCCTGTTCCATAGGTGTGCTAGCAGAAATGAGCATTGACACTGAGGTGTTTTTTTTTTTTCTTGTTTTTGACTGTGTTTTGACATGTATGGCTTGAACTGAAGGTCTAGGTCAGGGGCGTCAATCTTATCTGCAGAGGGCTGGTGTGGCTGCAGGTTTTCACTCCAAACAAGCTGAAGCACACCTGATTCTACTTGTTTAATCAGTTGGTCTGAAACTGCTTTGTTGGAGTGAAAACCTGCAGTCACACCGGCCCTCTGCAGATAAGATTGGACACCCCTGGTCTAGGTCTAATAGTCATGGTCTGCCACAAAAAAATAGTTTGCTGAGACACAGTTGAGTGTCTGTTTAGAGATTTGGGAAGTCAGCCTTTTGCTGAATGTTGCAAAGGCTTTAAAGTTTTTTTCCAGCCACTGCAACTGTCTCACAAGACACTTTTAGGGTTCATAATTTAGTCATATGACATGAAAACACTCCCCCCTCCTCAGAATGTGTGTTTGTGGTATTGCACTAAAACTGAAATGCGTCCCTTTTTCCATCTAAAATTACAGTTAAAGGCTGTATGAAGCTCATTATTGAAAATGGCACATGGAAACCATTCAATCTAGAAATAGAGCAAAGCTTTAGTTCTGAGCTGCTGTCGTTTGATTTGAGTGACAAGTAAAAGCTATGAGCATCATGAAACACGCGTCACTTATCCTGCAGTCCCATCCAAAACATATGACAAGGCCAACAGCTACTAAAGAGTTGGCATGAGCAATGAATGACATGCACAAAAATAGAAATGAACATTTTAAATGCCTAATTATTTAATTTTTTATTTATTTTTGTTTCTTGTTGGTTTTAGTCTAATTATTTCAAGCTTACTCTAAATGAGATCATGGCTCATGGTTGTAATAAAGATCATAAATGCATAGATTTGCAAAAGTTCAGAGGAGTGAATATAAAAATCAAAAACAAATGAACAAACTAAATCAATTATGTCTTGGAAGGGCTGGTAATGACTCTTCTGTTGAAGAGTTGTGAAGTTCTCATTCTTCATTTCAACAGTTTTGACACAGATCTGAACTGAAGCTTCAGAAACTTTTATTATGAAGTTTGGGACCAAAGCACCTGTAAGTCTGTAGTTTTGGGTCAGTGCATTGTGTTTTCTTTTCTTACTTCACAATACAATATAATATTTTCAGGGCTTGCTAGCTGAAGGTCTATTTTTCAGTGTGCCACTTATATTATGCATGTCTATTATAGTAGTACGTGTCAGGAATGGGAGAATGTAAGCTTACTTGTGATCAGGATTTAGACTTTTCCTCAAAGCTTCTTGCAGTAGCCCATGAAGGCTGGGTTGAAGTGTCAGTGTACATTATTTCCACATGAAGTGCACATCAACACAACTGCTGTATGTAAACTGAAAGACAAAACTGAAGTAATATACAGTTCTATATCAAAATCAGAGATCACCCTTTAGTTTACACTTACAAGCTATTCATCATCAGAAAAAAAGCAGAAAACATTTTTAAAAGAAAATTACACAAGAAATTCTCCTTCAAATAGACACTAACATTCATACAAGAGACTTTCTAAACACATCTGAGCTGCCTTACATATATCCTTCTGTAAAAATAAATTGGCTGAAGGAGATTAGTTGTAAGACAATCATCTTGTATAAGGAAGGAATGTCAAAAGAAAATAAGTGAAAAAAATAATAGTTTCCAAAAACTGGAACGTTGGAACCCCTAACAGCCATACAAGACCTGGTAGAGCACTAAAAACCGTCACTATCAGATGAACAGCACTCAAAGCTTTCATCTTTGAGAGAGAAAATCAAACTCCACTCTTGCTTCAGATCTAAAAACCTCCACAGGTGTTTCTGTCCATCCTTCCACTGTGAGAAGACAACTCAACACTATGGGTAGGAAAGGATGTGTAGCTGTCAAGAGGCTGTTACTGAGAAATGGGAAAAAAAGGAGAAAAAAAATACACTACAACACCAAAACCGGACATCTGTAATGTGGACTTACATTTTTAATGGACTGTTGAGTCTAAATTTGTAATTGGGAATATTTGGATTGTGAGAAGCAGAAAATGCAACCAACTTGAACAAGACTGAACTTTGGAGCTGTAGAAAAATATCACTGTAGGTTGTTTCACAGTGCTGTTTTTAATCATGTGGCAATTATAAACACAAGGGGTGTTCAGCTCTGGTGCTGGAGATCCAGTGTCCAGAACAGTTTGGTCCTTCCCCTGCAAAAACACACTGGCTAAACCTGGCAATTAACAGATCAGCTGAATCAGGTGTGTTTGAGCAGGGAAATCACCAAATCATCCCACTGTGCCTGATACCAGCCTGTGTTGCACACTCCTGATGTACACGTTTGTACACAGGGTTTGGTCCACCTGGCCCAGTTTTTGGAAGGTCGACCAGTCACTTGAGCAGCCTCTTTTACTGGTCAGCTCTGCTTTTGGCTGCCTTTGCTCCAACCCTGCCTTGCACTTCTGAATCTGCCCTTCAGCTGAAATTAAATTAGCCTGAAGTGTATTGGAGAAATGGGTGTTGTCCAATTTTAAAGTTTTGGCACAGCCCTAAAATGGTATGCCATTAGATACAGCGTGGATTACTGCTGGAGACTGTATAACAGCATGAGAGGTGCCACACGCTCCGCATTCTCCATGCTCAGTCGTGAACCCCGTTATGAAGAAAAGCTCCAGAGGGATTGGCATTCCAGGAAAACAGACCCATAGGTAAAGCCTGTGCTTCATTCTTGCTAAAAATGTAGGTGATGAGTGTGATTTTGAAGACCCCAACCCTATAATTGTGCTTAATGCCTACCACCCCCCTGTGCCCAAGTATTAAGCATTTAGCCCAGTTATTAGGGTTATACAACACTTTCTCCACACATCCGCCATTTTCCTTCAGGATATCCCAACAAATCCCATGCAGCAAAGCCCCCCCTGCCCCTTGGAGGTGATATCATATCCTCCCTGGGCATAATGACTCAAATCAATCTGCTAGAGAGTTCTGAAGAAGGGAGGAAAAAGAGAGAGAGAGAAAGAGAGAGAGAGAGAGAGAGAGAGAGAGGGAAAGAGGGAAAAGAGCCGTGGCTGTAAATGCAGCCACATGTTGGATTGGACCCTGGAGGCTCCTGTGTTGAGGCTGTCAGGTTTACAGGATGGCGCTACATTCTCCCAGAGAGAGAGAGAGAGAGGGAGCGAGCGAGGTGGTGCATGTGGTATTAATACTGAAACATGAGGGGTGGAGGCATATGAGGTGGGCTACATAACCACACTTTGAGTTTGCAAAAAACACAAAATTGTTACTCACACATTCCGCATTTGTTTGAGCGTTTGTGTGTTTCCAAGAACAAAAAAAAGACAGAAAGGGTTGCGATTGCCACAGAAGAACTAGAAGGACCCTAAAGACCATAGTAGACCAACCCAGCAGTCAGCAGCACTGGGTTGATGTGCCATATCTATGTGTGACTGTTGAGAGAGCCGAGACTGTGCACCTCCATTCACACTGTTCTAGAATATTCACATCCTGTTCTAGTATGTTCTCCCTATTCGCACTGTTCTAAAATGTTTTTTCCATGCACGTTGTTCTAGAATGTCCTCCTCCATTAATCCTGTTCTAGAATGTTCTCTCTATTCACACGGTTCTAGAATGTTCACACCCATTCACACTGTTCTAGAATGTCACCTCCATTTACTCTGCTGTAGAATGTTCTCCTCCATTCACTCTGATCTAGAATGTTCTCCTCCATTCGCACTGTTCTATAATGTTCAGTCCCATTCACACTGTTTTAGAATGGTCTCCTCCATTCACCCTGTTCTATAATGTTCCCCTTATTCCCACTTTTCTAAAACGTTCTTCTCTATTCCCACTGTTCTAGAATATTATCCTCTATTCACACCGCGCTTGACTGTTCTCTTCCATTCACACTATTCCAGAATGTTCTCCCCCTTTCTCGTAGGTTCATTTAGTTTATCGGTTCTAAAACAACTGTCAACATTAGAATGCTTGTGTTTGTTAGTGTTTGTTGGGGCAACATTCTCTAGTCTGAAACCTTTTAATGGTTGGTTCTTTAAAGAACCATTTTTGTAAATGAGATGTGCAGGTGTGACAAAACATTTTTTCAACATTTAAACTTCCACATAAAGGTTCTACCTCAGTTGATTTTTCCCTAAAACCCTCATTTTACCCATGAAGGATTTGGAAATACTTACTTTGTAATTTGCTATGGATTGTATACCCCAGTAAAGAATATACGAGCCTCTCAGCTCTTACTGTATTAAGCTTGCTTAAGCTTTCTAGTGTTTCTTGTAGAGTTTCTCATATTTCTAAATAGCCTGCACCCTCTGTACTCAACATTTAACCAATCAGAGAACAGAGGCGTTGACTCCTCAACTCTAATAGGGCATAATATGACTCCCCTCATCCTCTCAGCACCCCCAGAACCTTCCTATCCACTACAGTTTACCTTAAACCAACCCTCTCCCGCTAAACCTAATCCACTCCCCTCTTCCCTCGGCCCATAATTGGTTCCAGAATGCTGGCACACTCTCCAGATAGCTGCTCTGCATCATGAAGATTGAAGGAGAACGGTTCCTCCCTTCAGCTGGATGACTCCTTCATATATGTACTGCTCTTTACAGCCAGGAAAAGTGCAAAAGAACGAGGGCATTCTCGGGTGAAATGAGTGACAAGATACACTCTGTGAATGTGCTGGAAGTGATGGTATGCCACTACGTAGCAACAGGAGAAAAGTTCTGCGTCTTGAAGTTTACTACAGTAACCTCCCAGTATGAAAAGAGCACAGTCCTAATGGCAGTAATGCTTGCCATGTGGAACACTACTGTATATTAAAGGTATTTCATAACACACCATTATGGAACATTATGAGCTTGTGTTCCTCCTTCCTTGGTGAGAACTGAGCATGGATGACTCCCCGGGGAGCCAGAACCCAAAATAAAACATGAAACAGGACGGAGGTGCTTTGAGGCAGTGGTTTAGCGTAACCTTGGCTTTGATGAGCTGGCGCTAGAACCGGAGCCAGACCAGAGAGAGGCACCGGCAGATCTTGGCGTGCTTGTGAAGCTCTTGGACGGAGAGACGAACATGCATTAGGAGCTTCCACACTCTCACCCACTCCCATATGGTGTGTGAATCTGGCCTCGGCTCACGCTTGGGAGCTTAAAAAAACATCCCATATGTGTGCCTGTTTCTTTTCATTAGCTCCCAAACCTAACAGAAGCCCCGTCCTCAGCAGATTTAATGACATTTTGCGTTCTGTATGTGATGTCCAGAAATGTGTACGCCATTTGCATAAGGATCTGTAGAGGCGAGAAATGTGTAAACAATGTTCACTCTTCGTCCTGCACTGTATACGTAAGGTGAGTTAAGGTAATGTGTGACAGTCAAATCTTTAATAATCATGTCCAAAGTGGCACATGGCATTTGGAATGTTGTGAAAACTGTTGGGCATCACAATCCCAACAAACTGAAATGATGTTTGTCACTAAATTGTAACACAATTGCCAATAATGTTTAACAGCATTATAACAATAATGTCTCAGTAATGCTCAATTTGTTATGATGCCTTTGAAAGTGGCAAGTGTTGAATAACAAATTGTAATTATAGACACAAAACTGTAAGTCAGAGACCATCTGTTTGTCATTGTATTTAACCATTTTCCAGTTAAAATGGCCATTTAGTACAAGTTATTCATTTTTCAGTGTCAGAAAAAGGCAGGAAGCATATATTCAACAGAAAATCACACACTTTGGAATTGCAAGCAACTTCTAAGACTGAACCTAGGAGGTTCACCTGACACCAGATAACCTGATGTTATTTTAGTTGCTGGTGTGTCTGTGTAATATATTGTTAAAATATGTTTTCCTTTTTTATTTTATTATTATTGCCAGATGCTAAAAGATGAATAACTTGTATTTAATGGCTGTTTTTACTGGAAATAGGCTGCGTATTTATGTCACAGATATAAACCAATCCACCTGTAAATCTCCACCTAAACCAGGCATGTCAAACTGGGGGCCTTCACGGCCAAAGTGCTGTGGATATAAATGTTTACCCAATCTAACACTCTGAATTCAGTTCATGAAGGCCTTTCGAATTAGCTGATGAGCTGAATCAGGTGTGTTTAATGAGGCAGCGCGCTGAAGTCTGCAGTGTTTCGGCCCATGAGGACTGGAGTCTGACACATGTGACCTAAATCATTATATTTCCCCTACCCAACCATCCACTAAATATGCACGACTGCAATGGCTCTTATTACCCCAACTGCAGAATTGCATTTGTGTACCTTAATTTAGTTTTGTACATTATATTTCGCACTGTGTATATACAGAACATTACTAATGTATCCCAAACAGTGCTGCTTTAAAAAACCTAATTGCAGCCAAATTGCAACAATTAAAACCTTTTATATGGTCTTGTTTGTGGCACTCTAACATATTTGTTACAGGACCGTGTAGAAATAAATCACCCTTATGCAGTTTTAAAGCGCTGTGTTTACAAACAGTAAAATAATCATCTTTAACACACTGAGTCATTGATGTTTTGTTTTTGAATGTGCTTCGGATCCGCTGGACATTTTGCTGCCAGACGCTTCCTCCCTGCTGTAAGGGAAAGGCTGCTTTTTACGAGGCTCCAAACTTGGTTGGAAATCCAAACTGTGTGCGTAACCACTGGCAGTGGCGTCAGTCCTCATAACAGTGAAGAATTCATCACACAGTGTCAAACACACAGGCTTCTATTCGCTGCTCATGAGAAACGAAACAATCAGGCGCTCCTCCGCTCACGGTCGCACGAATGCACAGCTAATTAATGGAGCACTAGATGTTCACACAATGGCAGAAATAAAGGATAAAACACTGAGGAATGTTTTCAGTATTTATTCAGCTGCACAGAGATAGTGTGACGTGATCTAAGCTAACCCGTTAGCCCTTAAATGTAGGTTAGAGCTCAGTTAAGTTATAGCTAAATTAGCTAGCTAATGGTTGGTCATAATAGAACATATAATCAACAGGTTTAAGTCTAATAAAGCTCTGCCTTGTGTGTTATTCTAATACAGAGATTCTCAACTTTTCCGCCTCAAGGCCCACATGATGAACAAAAAAACTTTTCTTGCTTAAAACAAATGATGATTTATTTCCCAGGTGCAGAAAACTTTACAAATAAAAACAATATTGAACACTAGATGTTTAACAACATGAGATATGAAAGTCTTAATTGAACTCTGCATGCAAATTTTTGGAATTAAATGAAAGTAAGTATAATATACATGGTCATTAATTGGATACTGGATCAGGAGAGCACAGCTACCAATTTATCGCTG
>JAILXH010261310.1:9283-21593 GCA_023558415.1 Piaractus mesopotamicus
TAGAGAAGTAGAGTGTGTGTTCGTGTTTTTGTGAGTAGGAGGGTCCACAGGGAAGGGGTTAGAGAAGGATCTAAAATGTTGAACAATGAAAGTGCATTCGGCTAATGTAAGTGTTGTGTTCTTGTGATTTGTCTGATCCCTCTGGTTCAGTATGCACGCCATACAACCCTTACCGCAAAGTGTTGGTAACAGAAACGATGAAGGAATGGGATGGGGTGATAGGGGAAGTGAATAAGCTTTAGTCTAACTTAGTTCCAAATCCTTTAAATTAACCCTCACCTCCTGATAAGAAAGGGCACTTGATAAGGTATTTCAGTGCCTACAGGACTTCTTACAATGAATAGTGAGTGCAGTTTATTAGCAGTGGTTATGAACAGAGGTCGTAGAGAAGCATTTAAATTGGTGGTTTGGCCAAAACTCTACACCAGTGGTGAATTGTTGTGCATAGTTACAGGAATAGTTCAGCAAAAAAATCTAGTGTACATGAGGGTACATGAGTGCTCACAAACACTGAAAGCCAATCATCACACAAATTGTTTCCAAAAATACATGTTCAGAACTCGATGCGCATCCGGGTCTCGATCCAGGTCACTCGAGTCCATGTGGATTAGAACACACTATGAATTTCTATGAACTGATAACAACAACAAAAAACAACAAAAAAAGTAGCTAAAAGAGTCAATTCTGACGTTTTTGCAGTTTGGTATCGTTCTGCACAAGATGACCAAAGACAGGGCTGAGTGAACTCACACAACACAAATGCACCACAGGCTAATGTAGGTGGAGAAGCTACTAAACTCACTATACTCAGAAAATTTGAATTTGAGGACCACATTTTCTGAACAAATGAACCTCAACCATACGTGCTTGAACCTGAATATACAAATGACGATATGAATCAGTTGGGTGCTGGACGCACCAGTAACTCCATGCACAAAGCTGAAGTTAGCTTCTTATTTGTGTTTTCCTTTCCTTAAATAGTGCAATAGTTACATTTTGGATGCTGAGACTGACTGTGTGACTGTGTCTAATTTTTTTTATTTCTGCCTAATATATCGCTGCTGTCAGAACAAAGCCTTGTATCTCCTTTTTTGTCGTTGTCCAGTTTTTTACATAATTTGGAAATACCTATTGTCCTTTACATTTTGTGTAAAAATTATGATGAATGGACCAAAAGAAATGACCCAAAATTACAAAATTGAAAGGACAAAAAGTCTGACTTACATGAAAGTATTTTTTTTCCTTCTCCTATAAAGTTACCAATTTGGAGATATGAGGTTTTGTTCCGACAGCAGCAATATGTAAGTTTATTTGAAATTATATGTCTTACTCCCATGACACTGCAAATTTCCTTTGGGATAAATAAAGTTCTATCTATCTATCAATCAATCTATCTATCCATCCATCCATCCATCCATCCATCTACGTCACAAGTGCATGAAGCACTGTAAACTTGGCAGCTAATTGTGCTGATAAGAAATAGATAAAGATCTGAGTGCTAAATAACACCAAACTCTAACCCTGCTAAACTGACCAGACTTGATTTTCCTATGGAAACATCTTTCTAAGTGTTACATTTTATTATTAAAGATTTTATTTTGAGATTTTCGTACTGGGTTTTGAGTTAGCATGAGTTGTTTATAAGGAGGGATAATGGATGTTTTCTATGATTTCTTTCTAGATAAAGTACTATAAGGACTACTGGGCTTTTCCTTGCACTTTCCAGTTAGAACAGATTTGTATCTGATTTAAAGACAGTAATGTAGGAGTAATGAAGGATGAGATTGCCTTTTTCAGTAAGTAGTAAAGTAACCTCATTACAGTTTTAAAGAAGTAATTATTAATTTGTAATGGATTACATTTTAAGTAACTATTGTCTGGTGCCTAGAAGCTTGCATTACATAGCACATTAGCTCCGGTGCAAAGCTAAAGAAGCAAACATGGGCAGGTGCTAGGTGTAAAGCAGTTGCTACACAGCCCATTGAGCAAGTTCTTGAAGCCAATCAAGGCCTCTGGAAAAATCTGACGTGGCCTAATGCATGGATGTTGAGCATGGCCTGCAGGGTTCCTGCGCTGCTGTGTGGGAGTAGGTCTGAGGGAGATGCTGTTCTCCCCTGTGGAGGAAACTGGTGGCTGGGTAATGAGATGTTCCAGCCAGCCTCCCGGACAGCTGCCTGCTGATAGCTGCCCGGGCCCAATCAACTCCCTCTCCCTCTCCCTCTCTCTCTCTCCCTCCCTCTCTCATATACGCCACTGCTCTCTTATTATTCCTCAAGGAATCTTTTGCTCCCTCTGTCTTTTTTCACATTTGATTTAGCAGAAATTATGCCCAGAGAGCTGCTCTCATCTCCCTGTAACTTCGGGTTTGACCTTAAAGAAGCTAAAGAGATAAAATTAACTTAATGGCACTTTTTTCTTTTCTTTTCATTTTCTTTTTTTTTTGCTAATTGAGGTCGTACATGAAAACATGACACTTAAAGCATCTCGTCACGTCTTGGTTCTCTTGCTAAACCACGGCTGATCATTGTTTAAGGTCGGGCAATCCGGGTTTCTTGTTCTCTCGTTCTGTCATGCCTTCCTCCAGAGGCGTCCTCGGCTCAGTTCAGAAACACTCTTTCAGTTTTTCTCTTTTTTGCTTCATCAAAACTGGCCCCGCTCGCCGTTCAGATTGTCGATCCGGCAGGACGTACGCCACACGTGTTCCTACAGGCAGGGCGACGCGTACCGCATGCACAAAAATGAAATCTGTCTTGCTCTGCACCCTCCTCCCTCGCCGTGTTATGGAAAAGCAGCGTCGCTCCTCCGCTCGGGTCTTTTGAAGCCGGAAGAAAGCAGGGCTTCTCCTAACATGCAGAAAGCACACATTTCATGTGAGTGCTTTTGCATTTCATCGTGCTGTTAACTAGATGAGCCTCCTCCTCCGGCTGCCTGGAGGATGGCCACGGATAAAAGAATATGCATTTGGAAACTCACGCCTTCAGGGAGCAGCACAAATTTCATCCAGCTCAAAGAGCAACCCTTCCAAGCCCAAGGCGAGACCAAAATAGATCCATAACAATATGCTCAAAGGCTCCGAACTGGGAAATGACTTTTTGATATTTTAAGAAGGGAGAAGTGTATGTACACATCAAGGAGCCCTTATGGCGTGTAGGCTTTGGTGAATCCTTATATTATTCCAGGAAGAGGCTGTTAATAGCATGTAATGTTCAAAGGAGTTCTTTCCACTTCTTCTTTGATGCAGAAGAACACCACCAGCGGTGGTGATTTGTGATGACAAAACATCTCATTAATATGTTAATTTCACGCGCTTTCAGTCATGGCAAGTTGCAGTCGTGTGCACGTCTTCCGTCTTCGCATTTTCAGTGGTGGAAGCAGACCTGCATTTGTTTTCCGGTTTTGAACGTCGCCTGCGCGTGGAAGATGTTGTCTAGACGCTGTGCTCACCCAGGCGACCCACCAATGACATTATGCCTACAAAACAGATCTGCTGTCTCCTTCAATATTTTACGCAAGTTCCCAGCCCGGCTCATTCCACCCAAATAGCCATTTCTCCATTCTGCATTCAGACCGAATACAGCCACATAAAAGCCACTCCCTGCTAAAAGTATTTTCCTCCGCATTAATATTTCACACAATGACGGAAATGTTGTGCTTTTTCGGTGATTGAAATAAATCTCTAAAAACAGGCAAACGGAAAAAAAGGGCTGATCCTGAAAGCTGAATGCATTTCCCTCCTTCCCTCTTCCCATGCTCCAAAGCACGGCTAATGGATTTATTCAGGACAGGCCTGCGTGCCTCAAAGATGCCACCGGATTGACAACTGCCCTCAACGCACGTACAGACTTTTTCAGGAGAAGTCGAAACCCTTCGGTCAGCCAGAGCCAGAAGTACTTTTTTTTTCAATGTTTTCTTTCTTTTGAAATGAGTTTCCGTCCGGTCTAGTGTACTTCACGCCAGAAAGAAAGATATTGTCAAAGAAAGGGCACTGTGAAAGATTATATCTGAAGGCAGCAGCTTATGATCACAGCCTGTTATAAAGAACAGAGAGTGGAGAGGTTATGAAAGGAAGAAGCAGATGTCCTCTAGCTCCCCTTGCTTTCTTTTGATTTGCGCGCTGTGTTCTTGCTCTCGCCCCGGCTCGTAATGATTAATCGCGTGTTTTAAGGTGTGATGTAAATACGAGTTATGATGGAGTCATAACATGTATCCATGAATTATTCCCTTAACCAAGGAACGGATCATTACTCGTCTGTTTTTTGCACACGGCGCCCTGAATGCTGAAAAGGTTTACTGCATTTTTATGGCTAAATAACGTGTGATTTTCATTGGATTTCCTTTGCACCCTAATTGAATTCGGTTTTCGTTTCCAGGTTTTATTTCCTTTTTTCAGTACATTTCCACTCCTCCTTTAACCCCCTCCCCCACCCCTCCATCTCTGCCAGTTACACTCTTTCCTATTCTCTCCCACTACTTTTCCTGTCTCTTGCCCTCTCTTCTTTCTTTTTCTATCTTTCCTCATTCCTTTCTTCTCTCTCTTTCTCTCTTTTGTTCTCTCCCCTTTCCCTCTCCTCTCTTTCTTCTCTCCTGTCTGTCTCCTCTCTACTGCCTGTCTCTCTGTCCACTCTCTCTCTCTATTTCCTCTCTTCTGTTTCTCTTATTTTCTCTTCTTTCTTTTTCTAGCTTTCCTCATTCCTTTCTTCTCTCTTTTGTTCTCTCCCCTTTATCTCCTTTTTTCTTTTTCCCTCTCCTCTCTTTCCTTTCTCCTGTCTTTCTCCTCTCTACTGCATCTCTCTCTCCACTCTTTTTCTCTTCTTTCTTTGATCCTTCCTTTCTCATCTCTTTTTCTTCTGTTTCTATTGCTATCTCTTCTTTCTTACCCTATCTTTCCTCATTCCTTTCTTCTCCCTCTTTCTCTCTTTTGTTCTCTCCCATTTCACTCCTTTTTACTCTTTTTCTCCCTCTTCTCTTTCCTTTCTCCTGTCTGTCTCCTCTCTACTGCCTTTCTCTCCCCTCTCTCTCCTCTCTCTCTCTATTCCACTCTTTCCTCTTCTCTCCCTTTGCTTTTTCCTGCCTTCTCTCTCTATTTCCTCTCCTCTGTTTCTCTTGCTCTCTCTTCTTTCTTTTTCTCTTTCCTCATTGCTCTTTCTTCTCTCTCTTTCTTTCTTTTGTTTTCTCCCTTTTTCCTCTCCTCTATTTCCTCTCTCCTGTCTGTCTCCTCTCTACTGCCTGTCTCTCTGTCCACTCTCTCTCTCTCTCTTTCCTCTCTTCTTTCTTTGGTCCTTCCTTTCTTCTCTCTCTATTTCCTCTCTTCTGTTTCTCTTATTTTCTCTTCTTTCTTTCCTTCCTCATTCCTCTTTGTTCTCCCTTTTTCTCTTTTTTGTTCTCTGCCCTTTCTCTCCTTTTTTCTCTTTTTACCTCATCTCTTTCTCTCTTCTATTTCTCTTTGTCTCTCTCTCTTTCTCTGAAGGCCCTCCAGCTCTGTTGCCTGTGCAGAGCTCTCTGCACTGGGCTTTGGGAGCTGTTGTTGTAGTGCAGTGGAGAAGGGCACATCTCAGAAATGGAAATGTAATGCACATTGACTCTGAGGCAGGGGGGATGAGGGCCCCGGGGCCCGGCCCATCTAAAGCTATCTCTGAGCACAGACGCATGGCTGCATCCTCCGCTAAAGCTAATGGTGCAGTAAGATCCAGTTGGTTTATACCTCATCTCTCTCTCTCTCTCTCTCTCTCTCCTTCTCTCTCTCTCTCTCACTCTCTCTCTCTCTCCTTCTCTCTCTCACTCTCTCTCTCTCTCATGAACAAATGGATTCATTTCATATGAGCTCATATGCGATAATCAAATATTCGGCCCTTTTAAAATTGCACTTTGTAAAATGACCAACTTGGGTGTCTTTGCAGTGGTGGTGATAGGAACCAGAAGTCAAGATATCTGCAGCAGAAATTTAGCCATTTTTAATTATCTAAAACCACCAGTGAATCTATATATATTTAGAGTTCATGTAATGTACATGCATGTACCTCTTTGCTGTGAATGGCTTTTAAACCTATACACACACTTTAAACCAAAAAGCTGACCTCAGAGCTGTGATAAAGCAATGTCTCAGGCATCAGGCAGCATATTCATAACTATGAAAGTCCAGAGAGGCCATGAGGTAGTTATAATTTTCTGGATTGTTATCTTGAGATAACAAGTTAACTATATTCAGATAACGAGTTAAATGTACTGTGATCTCAAAACAAAATTTGTTATCTTGAGATAATAAGTTAACTACCTTGTGAACTCAAGATAATAAAGATGTTATTTTGAGATAATAAGTTAACTGTCTTGTGATAACAAAGTTGTTGTCTTGAGATAAAGAGTTAAAGTCTTGTGATCTCAAGATAACAAAGTTCTTATCTTGAGAAAATGAGTTAACTCATTGTCTCAATAACTTTATCTCGAGATCACAAGACATTATCTCAAAGTTCTTGAGATAGTGAGTTAACTATCTTGTGATCTCAAGATAACAAAAGTTGTTATATTAACTGAACTGTCTTGTGGTCTCAAGATAACAAAGTTCTTGAGATAACGAGTTAACTCTCTTGTGATCTCAAGATATGAAAGTTATTATCTTGAGATAATGAGTTAATTTTCTTGTGATCTCAAGATAATAAAGTTGTTATCTTGATCACAAGATAATTAACTCTATCTCAAGAACTTTGAGATAATGTCTTGTGATCTTTCAAGACAACAAAGTTCTTGAGAAAATGAGTTAACTATCTTGTGATCTCAAGATAACAAAAGTTGTTATATATTGAGATAATGAGTTGACTGTCTTGTGATCTCAAGATAATAAAGTTGTTATCTTGAGAATACAAGATAATTAACTCTATCTCAAGAACTTTGAGATAATGTCTTGTGATCTCAAGACAACAAAGTTCTTGAGAAAATGAGTTAACTATCTTGGGATCTCAAGATAACAAAAGTTGTTATATTGAGATAATGAGTTGACTGTCTTGTGACCTCAAGATAATAAAGTTGTTATCTTGAGATAATGAGTTAACTGTCTTGTGATCTCAAAATAACAAACTTCTCATCTTGAAATAACAATCCAGAAAATTATATCAACAGCTCATGGCCTCTCTGGACTTCCGTACATAATCATTTTATATAATAGCTTTTCTAGAGGTGCAGAACTCTTAAAAGACGTGTAATTCATATTGTCACCACTGTAAACAATTCTGACAAGGTCAGTTTCTCTAGAATGGAGCATTTCACATCATCCACTATGAGTGACTTCGTTAACTCTGTTTCTTAAAAAGTAAACTAAAATGCAGCAAGCTTTACACAGCAGATTGCCACTATCAAAACCTTGTTTTCCTTCTCCTATAAGGTTACCATTTCAGGCTTTATAATGACAGCACCATCATGCTATAGGCAGAAGCAGCAACGCTTTAGCTGCTGTAATGCAGTGAGAATTATCAAGCAGAGAACAAGATCAAATCAAGGTTTAACATCATGAAAATGTGCGTGTGCTAGCATTCTTCCATCATCAGGCTCAGGCAGTACAGAGATAGTAATGAAGGTCTCTCACGCCAGGATACATTCCCTCACAGCAGGTGCTGCCGCAACGCTGTTCCTTGTGTTACCTGTGCTGAAAATCAGAACTAATATGGACAGAATTTAGGTGCTGAAACCCAGAAATGGATTAGAGAAGCACATAATGGGATTTCAAAGCATTTGGCCCACATTAAAGAACATGGCTGTTATAAATAAGCATGAATTGGAACAAACAGTTCTTATATATTTGTAAAAAAAAAAAAATCCTCTTCCATTTTATCTTTCTCTCTCTTTAACTCTCTGCCCCCCTGCTACATCACATTCTCTACCTCTGTTTAAAATGCAGGTACCATCACTCCAGTATGATTAAAACTCAGTAC
The DNA here is from genome assembly GCA_023558415.1 of Piaractus mesopotamicus. NCBI lineage: Eukaryota > Metazoa > Chordata > Actinopteri > Characiformes > Serrasalmidae > Piaractus > Piaractus mesopotamicus. The sequence continues at coordinate 17,203 of JAILXH010261310.1, forward strand.
AATAGTGAGATAATTACCCAGAGCAGATTTAGCAGTGCTGTTGCTGTGGAAGTTCAGCATTGTAAGAGTAGTTAGTCCCACTTTCAGGCTCAAGTGGAGAGAGAGATACCTACCTTAAATCAAGCACCTTTTCTGGCCCAACAAGGTCTGATGAGGCCATGAAGATAACAATACAACAAAGAACATTTTTATGGACAGGCAGAACAAATTGTGGTCAGTAGAACGCTTCAGTTCAGACATTCAGTTATCCATGCATGATCTAGTGGCTCCGGAAGAAGATCTGGAAAGAAACAACATTATATAGGTGAACATATACTGTAGTATCTACAATCCCGTTTCCAAACAAGTTGGGATGCTGTGCAAAGTGTAAATAAAAACAGAATGCAATCATTTAAACCCTATATTTAATTAAAAATAGTACAAATACAACATAAAAATGTTGAAACCGAGAAATTGTATTGTTTTTTGAAAGATATAATTTTGGATTTCATGCCATCAACACATTTAAAAAATGTTGGGACGGGCGCATGTTTACCACTGTGTTGCATCACCTCTTCTTTTAACAACATTCTGTAAGCATTTGGGAACTGAAGAGACCAGTTACTGTAGTTTTGAAAGAGAAATGTTTTCCTGTTCTTGCTTGATATAGGATTTCAGCTGCTCGACAGTTCAGGGGTCTCCTTTGTTATATTTTTATTTCATAAAGTTTAGTACCCAAATTCTTTTACTACGGAGCCATGCTGTTGTAATATGTGCAGAATGTGGTTTGACATTGTCCTGCTGAAATAAGCAAGGCCTTCCCTGAAAAAGACGTCATCTGGATGGCAGCATATGTTGCCAAAACTTGTAGATATCATTGAGCAATAATGGTGCCTTCACAGATGTACAAGTCATCTATGCTATGTGAACTATTGCACCCCCATACCATCATGGATGCTGGCTTTTGAACTGTGTTGATCACAAGCTGGATGATCCCTCTTTTCTTAAGCCTAGAGGACATAGTCTCCATGATTTCCAAAAAGAATTTAAAATTTTGACTTGTTGGATCACAGGACACTTTTCCACTTCACCTCAGTCCATTTTGAATGAGCTTGGGCCCAGAGAAGGCGGCAGCATTTCTGGATCCTGTTTAATGGTTTTAAATGGTTTCTTCTTTGCATTTTAGAGTTTTAACTTGCATTCATGGATGCAGTCATGAACTGTGTTCCCAGAGAATGCTTTTTATAAGCGTTCCTGAGCCCATGCAGTGATTTCCACTACAGAATCATGTCTGTTTTTAAAGCAGTGCCACCTGAGGGCCTGAAGATCACAGCCATCTAAATTCCAGCCTCTACTGATCCCTACTTTTTCTCCATGCATGGACCTTTATGATACAATCCCATTTCCAAAAAAGTTGGGATGCTGTGCAAAATATAATTAAATACAGAATACAATGATGTGCAAATCATTTAAAAATGGGGCTTTTTTTAATTAAATATGGGGCTTAAATGATGTCCAGAAACTAGACATCCAAAGCAGATAATGCCTCTAAAAGCTACATGACAAAAAGGTATTAAAATAGTTATGAACATGTTGCCTGAGACATTGTTTTGCCATAGTTTTCAGATAATGTTTGACTTAAATGTATTTAAGTTAACTTCAGATAATTCAACTTTCAGATAATGTTTGACTTAAATGTAAATACATTAATGGATGAGGATTTTTTAAGCCAAAGTAGTTTACAAGTTTATTTTTTTTGATTTCCCACTATTTTACCATCATCAGCATTATAAAGCAAAACTCAGAAGACACATGGAGGTTCACTGGTCATTTTAGATAGGAAGTAATATAGCCATAAAACTGGAATTTCTCAGTTTGCATCCAGAAGGTCGTGAAATATTTTAAGAGGTAATGGTGAAATGAGTCTCATTAAAACTAAAATGATGTGTAATACTGTTATTGTGTGGGTATGTGTGTATGAGAGAGAGAGACGGGCTATTTCACACTGCACAGTCTACAATTTCATATACCCAAACACATTCTAACATGGAATATCTGAATTTTTTAAGAATTTGAGTCAGACACACTTCAGTTGGATACAAAGCACTGAACAGATAACATTGGGAAGGTACAGAGAGTTATCAGAGAGTGCTCGAGGCACCTTTCACACCAACCATTCAATATCCCACTGACTTCCTGAACACCTTCCAAATATCCTTTGAACACCAGGAGCCATTAGCAGCTTGCTTTACTGGTCTGGGGTAGCATTAGGCCAACACAGAAAATGTATTAAACTAAGATTTAGAACAATGCAAGTCCTAACAAGCAACAGGAATGGTACATGAGGAGTTAAAAATATCACATATATATGTTTGTGTGAGTACAGTGTGTGTGTGAGTGTGTGCATTTGACTGAAAGTCTTCCAACCTCTTAAAAAAGGTTCCTTAATAGTTCTCGGGTTGGATGCATACTAGAACTTTAAGACTGAAATTTGGCTTCGAACCCAAATACAGCTTGAGAATTTTGAGTCTGACCCGGCCCAAACCACATCATCAAGTTTTGAGTATGGAACTAACCTGAGCCCAACAAAATTTTGTCTGAGCCTAAGAAAATCTGTCCAAATCCAACCGTAACTACATTATAAATTCGTAAACCTGACCCAAACTTGAAAAAACTAAACCTGGCCCAATATCTGGTTAGTTTCACACTCAAAACTTGATGACATCAAGTTCTGAGTGTGAAACTAACCAGATCCTAACAAAATTTGGTCCAAACCTAAACCCAGACTGGCCCATCATCACACAAAGTGCCTGAAAGTAAAGCCTGATATTTATAAGGCAGTTACTTTAGTGTGTAGTAACAACAATAGGTGTCATTAACACTGAGCTTTAATGTCACTTTAGCAAATGTATTAATGAAGCAGTGCTGACTAATGTCTGGATAAGCTTTCCATGCTGCATAGTTCTCTGTGCAGCGCTGCTATAGTGAGATGTTGAAAGTAGAGAGGAGGAATAAAGTAAAAAGAAAAACTAAAGCAGGAGGAAATGCAGCATAAAATCTATAAGTGGATGACATCCTGGGAGAATTTCAACTCGACCTGAGCATATTTGGGATGTGAGCGTTTGGGTCCCGTCGATCTGAAGCTCTAGTATACAGTTGTAGAAAAACCTTTAACTGGTGCCAAACCTTTACATTATGTGGATGTTCTTTAAACTTTATGGTTCTTCATGCACATCCCTTTTACAAGTATTCTTTAAAGAACTATCCATTGAAAGTTTCTTTAGGGAACCCAAAGTGGGTTTTTTTGGCATGCCCGCCTTTTTGACACCTTGATTTTTAAGAGTGTATCAGTGAAGTGAGAAGAGAGAATGCTCTTTGAGAGTAAGTGCCTTAGGCTATACCCTGTTGCCTGTCCTAAAATGGTGTCTCCATTTTCTTGGCCCTGTTAGAGTGTACCTTCAATTTTCTCATGCTGTAGTGGAGTCCAGCACTAATAGCCTAATGCTTCTAACCCCAGCCTGAGGAGCCAAGGACACAGAAGCACTGAATGCTACTTTGGGAGAAAAACGGTAGGTGAACCGGCTCTCATCCCCTTTGCTCCGAAATAACATCCTCAAGGCTTAAAAGGTTCAGGATTAATTTTTGTTGATGTTGGTTCTTTTGGATGGATAGACTACTGTTCCCCAAGCTTTAGAGAATGATAGATTTTTCTCTGTTGCCCAAGCCTCTCCCTTGCCCATAGTCATTTTCACGATCATTACTGCTTCCCGCTTTGGCCCTGCTGGCTGTTACAGCTGAGCCTGTGGAGGATCGCTCCAGCGTCTGCATTAGGCCCATGCTAGCACTCTCACACAGTCTGGAAATGAGAAATTACCTGAACACCAGTGGAGTCAGGATATGTTTCTGCATGCTTTTCAGTGCCCACTCTCATCATAAAGAGTGCTTTGAAGTGATACCACTGAAGAAACACTTTTGCATCCTTAGAGGACCTTTGAATTGAATGGTTTCAATTTTGTTTAGGGAAACACAAGTGGTTCCTCTATGGAATCACCACAAAGAACCTTTTTTGGCAACTTCATTATTTAAGAATATAGACACTTTTTGCAGTGTGGGCGTAGTTCATCAAAAAAGTAATCTATTACAAATGACTTATTACTTCTCTTAAACTCTTACGGGATAACTTTTATTACTTCCTGCAGACAGTAATCTCATTACTCATTACTTATAATACCCACACAAATCTCATCAACAGTAAAGTACGCAGGAAAACCCAATTTGTTCACTAGTAGTCTGTAGTCTTACTGTTCCTGAAAGCTTACACAGCTGTCCCTGAATGAAAATCGAGTTTGGACTGTTTAAGTGAGGTCATGGCTCAGATTGTTGAGTTTATGGGTTTTACACTCACACTGTGC
>JAILXH010261328.1:9084-20496 GCA_023558415.1 Piaractus mesopotamicus
ACTCAATCAATAAAAGCAGTGTTTTGGGATGTAGTGCGTTAGTATGAATGGTTTAGGCTTACAAGATACTGAGGACAAAATCAATGTCTTCTGTTGAAAAATGCTCTCTATAAGGGAACATTATGTATTTGCATTCATTAGCATACATCCTAGAGGGACATGCAGAAATATGTAAGATTGTTTAGTCAAAATTCGAATACAGCAGGGGCTATTTATCTTCTGAAAGGGTGTTAATTTGCTCATGAGGGAACATGTTTTCATTTGCATTATGAATGAGGTGTAAATCGCATTTTCAACCTGTTACTGTTCTCCAAATCATTAATGAGCCAAGATTCAGGATGCTGCATACCTTCACAAAGAATGTACGGGCCTGACAAATAGTTCATAAATCCAAATACGTGCTGTTCATCAGCAGAGGCATGAGTGCATAGTACTTTATTCAAGGACAGAGCATTTATTTCTGTTAAGGACACTGCAGATGATCTAACAGTACAGAACAGCTTGTGCAATTTAAATAAGATTTTAAGAAAAGAAAATGGATTTTTACAGGAATGGCTTTTAAAATGTTATCCGGTCCTCAACAAAGTCATAGTAAGTCAAAAAATACAATGCATTTAGACTGTCATGCCTTAACTGAATAAATGGTTTGCGTAATCCTGGTCATACATATAGAACGCACGTGAAACTCTTGTAAAGAGAGTAGTTGGGGATTGAGGATTGGGGGTTTGACCTATGCTACCTTACATAAATGTCACACGATTTTGGTAACATGCTCTTCACAAAAGAATCAATCAAAGGTGATTTCAGAGGACAAAGACCTGGAGAGGGTTTCAAAAGGATTTCTAAAGACTAGAGCTAGATAGTTTACAAAATGGATTCAGCACCATTTCTGCTCTCCTTAAGAGCAGGTGTTCTACAAGAACAGTGCAAGGGCACACAATACAGACGTCCTCAAACAAATGACAAAGAATCCTGGAGTGACAGTGTCCTCCACACCTGGTGCTGCCTGTGCTAAAGGTGAACAAAAAAGACTACATAAAATATCTCTGTTGTTTAGTAGCTTGATTTTACACAGAAAAAAAAATTGTAGAGAAAGAGCGTAGAGAACTCTACTCACCCAGGAATGGTTCAGTGAAAAACCTAACGTATACAATTTTTCACTTACTCCAGATGTCAATCAATGCAGGTCTTCATCAAGTTCACGCAGACTTGCCGATCTGGTTTAGGACACAGTGTGACTTACTGTGAGCTATAAAAATGAACAAAGCCTCACCGTGTAGCTAAGTGCAGTGGGCAGCCACACCTGTATAGACAACAGGGTGTTTTTAGCAGTGTTAGGCCCAATCCCATTTCACCCTTTGCCCCTATCACTTACCCCTTAGCCCTCCATTTTGTGCGTTCACGCCTAGGGGTATTGTGTCCCGAATTTTTGTTGAGATAGAGGGGTAGGGCGAAGTGTTAGGGCTACACGGCCCTCTAAACAGAGGTTTTTCAGAGGCTCACTCCAAACAAAGTGTTATGAGAAAAAAAGAAAAACCGCCAAGATGGCTGTGCAAGCAATCAAAAAATCCAAAGTATTTGGACCGTTAAAAATTACAATAACCATTATGTTATCTTAGTTTAACGTCGTTTCAATGTATTATGGTCCTTTTCTTCATAACAAGCATAAAAAAATCGTTAGTAGTATGCTAATGTCTCGGTAGCTAGCTAGCTAAATTATCCGTTCCACCTTAAATAATCCAGCAATACTGACGCCTGAAGCACCAGAAGGCAACTGCTGCCCATTTAAGGTGGAAAAGAAAAATTTAAATGAGAAGCTGGCGAATAGCTGACTTCAGCTTCATATCACCAAAGAATTAGGGGTGGACGATAATAAATAATTGCCCCCCTCTGTGAAAGCATATGATGCCCTAAATGTAACTAAAGCCCAGCAGTGAAGTTGTTGATCTTTATCCTCCTCTGCTATCACTGCAGACCAGCAGTGTTGCCTACAGAGCACCACTAGTAGCCTGTTAATGACGTAATATTCTTTTTTTATTTGAGGGCTGTCTCATTTCGTAGGGGAACATTTCAACCACTACCCTGTATATGAAACCATAAGTGCTCTTAAATCTACCACTACATATCTGAGGACAGATGGAACAAAAGTTGAACTTTTCAGTAAATGTACACAGCATGTTTAGAACAAATAACACTGCATACCAATGCCTGTGCCTCAGGGCCAAGCAGCTTAGAGTCATTGGCTATGTTTGCACACAGAGTTTCTTGTCAATCTAAATGAATTCATTCCAGTTGCATATTTAGAATGAACTGCTCAGTGCATATACACCCTAAACCCAGTAATTCGATGAAAATATCTTTCTACACGCATGTTCTATGTGAACCGAACATATTTGATTCATGTAACGACATTTAGTATCAATTGTTACCATAACAATGAAAAGCTCATGTGTCCTGTCAACTGGTTCAGCATGTTTCCAGAGCTCTCAGTCGCTTTTCATTTATGTTTAAGATTCATTAAAATATGTTAATCCCAGCAAAAATTTATATCATTATGTACTTACTGAACACAAGACTTTCAAAGTTTGCAACCTAACGTTTCTTCCCTATGTGGCCTGATTTTTTTTCACCTGCTGTGTTTGTCATGATGCAAACAGACATGCCCAGAATGTATGCCAAGATTTTCAATGAATTAAAATGTTTCCATGGTGATTATTTTTCCATTTGAGAGATTATTAAAAGGTGTACACCACCTCATTTGTTCAGATAAAAAATTGATTCGGATTAAGCTCAATCGGATTACTCTATTCTGATTTAGGTGATTATGTTAAGGTTTTTTTTTTTATTCTGATCAACCTATTAGTCAGGTTATTAAAGGATTATAAGGCTGCATGCAAATGTAGTCATTGAGGGGCCAATGAATTCCAAATTGGGTTAGGAAATTCCATAGCAGAATGTCAGGGAATCTGAAATTCACATTTCAGAAGGACTAAGTAAAAGCCCTGTAATGCTCAGGTGTGATCTAAAGCAAGTCATACAAGCAACAAGCAATAAAAATACACTATGGCTTGATACCCAGACATGGATTAAGCCTGGTCTTGGACTAAATTGCAATGGGGAATCTCCTTTAGAAATTAGTCTAGGATTAGGCTTAATCTGGGTCAGGGAAACTGGCCCAATATGTTATTTGTTGTGTTATGCAGTATTATGTAGTGCAGCATTATATCCCTCAGCTTTATCAGTTTGACACAATTCAGGATTTTATATCCTGTTCACACTTTGTGACAGATGAACACCCAACATACTCTATGCAAATACATCACACAACCATTGGGAATCTCAGTGGCTTCACCTAATCTTGACAACCAACCAACGATATACAGACTAACAAATAAAAGCAAGCAAGCACTGGTGAAACTCTTACCTTGGCTGTCGAACAAAATCCTAAAGGAAACAGTGAAATCTTTATTTAGCACAAAACGGATGCTAGAGACAAGTTTACTACCATTTCAGCCAGAGAAAAGAAGCCAAGCTGAGGTAAATGTAGATATCTTTGCTAAGTTTAGCTTTTAACTTGCTGTCATCTGAAAAATCATTTCTTGCATTTGATTAATCCATTCTCTCCACTGTAGTGATGATTTAAAGACAGTCATCACTGTTATACGACTGCAATAAGACAAATCTTCCTAGCAGTAATGTTATCTGCCTTCCTTCTGCATTCACCAGCTAAAGTGAATACAAAAACATTCTAAACAGACTGCCTCCATAAAACCCACCCCAAAGCAGCTGTATGTTTTCGAAAGTTTCTCCCACCTTCGCGATATCTCATCAGAAAGGGATTTTCCTAAACTTTAAACCAGAAAATCTTGCCTTATAGGTTTCTGCAGCACTGCTTTAGGGTGCAAGCAAGTATGTTTATGGCAGATATAGTCACTACATTTTGTATGAAATATTCTTTCATGAAATTGTTCTGTAGAGGGGAATGGGCCAAAATTCCTCCTGACTACAGAGGACTGATCAGCAGCTACAAAGAATCTGGTTGAGGTTATTGCTAACAAATGAAGTACTACTAGTTGAATATAACGGTTCACATACTATTATACTATGACCCTGAACGTACTGTAAAAACCATTTGTCTAATACAGATATGGCACTCTAATAAGCTGTGTTTGTTAATTAAGACTGTCTTCATTTATTATTACAATGTAGATAAAGATCAGAGCACATTTTTTAACCATTCCTGCAGAAATTCATATAATTCCTAAAGGTTGATAACAGTACTTCTAACAGTAATTCAAAATTAATGGAATATATGCAAAAATATGAATGCACATTTCAGATCTATCAGTTAACTTGACAGAGCTGAACACTGGTAGTCTTATAAAGCCCACAGTGCAGGACAGTTTTTTCATTGATGACACTGATGCAGTATCATTCAAAGTACTTTGGAATTTGTAGATGCTTGTTCAGTCTTCCTCCGGGATCACAGTGGTGTGGAAAGTACCAAGAAGGTTTTTTTTTTGATGTGCATAAAGTTAGGGCTTCATGAATATTCCACATCATATTCCATATCATATTCCAATCACATTTTTACTGTCATCACCATATGAGTTTCTGTGAAAGACATGCACAAAGCATGAGAGTGGTGTAATTAGATTGGCAGGAACGTAGCATCTTCTGAGTGTAGACTGAGTGATTTAACCACTCTGCTATAGAGCCAATTTGAAAGCACACACAAAAGATACTCAATCATGAACTACTAACCTGTAATAATATTTTGAACATGCTAATTATTCTCACTCCTAGAGTTGTGTATAAAATGTGTGAATCAGTAATGACTACTGCAACAACAAACTTGCCTCAACACAAAGATAAGAAAATTAATATGTATTTATCTATGACGGTAGGCCTCTATAGAAAAAGTTGTTCAGGGAATGCTGAGTAGTTTATTAACAGAATTACAGGACACAAAAAGTGCTTGCGATTATGATGTAAGTAGCCATTAGTATTTCATTATTTTTATTTTGCACTTTGCAGAATAACAAAAGGGGCTTTTTATAATTTTGTATTTTTTTTTCCTATCTGCTTAAAGGAGAAGTTAGTTAGAGAAAAAACATATGGTCTATACTTCAAACCCACAGACACTATTTTAATCATACGTTATCACATAGTTTTCACAATATCCAAATGCTTTATTAGACATTATATATTTTTGTGTATCTTGCAGCCCTATAAAAAATAGAAGCAAATTTTCTGCTGGATTCAGCTTGTGGTCACGACAGACTGCCACTGTTTAGCTGTTGGGCAGGAGAAATCTGAACAGGGTAGAGACTATAGAGTTCATAAGGCTGATGAAAAGATCTGGATACAGGAGCAATAACGACCATGTACACAGCCTGCTGGCCAGGAACCCAACAGAAACCTCCGTATCAGCAGTGCTCAGCTGGTCACTGCTTTAAAAAAAAAAACAAAAAAAAACAACAAAAAACTCAGCATAGAGCTGGAGCCCAGCCTGAAACAAGAACAGAGCTGAGCCTATCTCTAGGGGGGTGAGAGGACTTGGAGCCATCACAAAGGCATTTAGCCATCACGCAGAAGTGATGAAAGAAGAGAACAAACCCCTTTAAAGGATCTTATCATCAGACAAGGCGAACGCAGGAGCTATGCGGGGGAAAAAAAAAAACTACAGAGGAGGCCTCGATCACTGAAGACTTCCCGACTAAAACCCCATCAATACATTTCATATAAACATGGCTGCTACTGAGGAGTCGACTTTTTCTCTCTTTTTGCTTTAATTAAAAGCTGCCTGATAACCATATTACAAACAAATTTCTGATGTTAGAACTCCCTGGGAGCAGATCAGAAGTGCTCCAAAGACAACAAAGACAACTTTGAGCTTCATTAGCTGTGACTAGGGGTGTGGGTCCATCTGAAATGTACACACGCATGCACAAATCCCAGCAGCAGCTCCTTCTAAAATGAAAGACATCAACATTTTCAAAAGCTAAAGACCACATAAACTTCCTCCAGTGCACTCACAGATCTGATATATGTTTAGCGGGAGCACATCAGGTTCCCACTGAGAGCTGAACACTTAAAGTTCATCATCACTCATGCGAGAGAAAGCAGTTAAGCTTTAAGCTAATGCTCGCCCTACTTGACAAATTGGCCGAGCATTTTGTCAATGCATAACTCAAGGCGCAGCGCCGGTATCACGCATGGTGATTTAGATCTCAGGCGTGAGGAGGCACAACTGGAAATTAATACTAATTCCTCATTCACTCATTTACACGCATGCCTAATGTCTTTGGCCGCTGCGTCAAATCTACACTTTGTAATTAAAGCTCAAAACTCAATAGTACATTTTTGCACTTATTCAGTGAGAGGAAAATTCATTACTGTTGAATCAGAACTTATAAATTAAACACAATTCAATACATGCCTACAGTAAATTCAGTGCCATAAATACAGCACTTTGCAAAAGTCAGAGGCCACCCTTATTTAATTTCTAGGCCATTAAGTACAATTTATTCATTTTAGTGTCATAAAAAAGCAAGAAGCATTTATTAAACAGAAAATTACACAAAACCCACCAACTCTGAAACCAATATCAAATATACAATTCTTTCATCCTTCCAATCGACATTGTCCTCCTAACAAAAGCTGTTCCCAAAGGAGTCACTGACATTATGTACCACCTCAAAGAGACACTAACATTCACACAAGTAACTACACAAACTCACCTTAGCTGCTTTGTACATTTCTCTCTCTTGTGCATCTCAAACTGCTAAAAGAGATATTTCTGAGGATTAGATATAAGATAATGTACTTGCCTAAAGAAGAGGAAAGTCAAAAGAAAATAAGGGAGTTTCCAATACTGGAGTTCAAAAAATGGAAGAAAATAAGACCCCTACAACTGTAAGACCTGGTAGATCACCATCAGTCACCATCAGATAAACATTGCTTAAAGGAGCAATTTGTAAGATTCTTAGTTTAAAACATTCCAGAATTAACTAAACTTCTCAACAGAATTTGAAGAAATAACAGTTTGTCAAAGATGTCAATGTACCATGTTACAGAGATATCCACTAAAGTTAGCACGCTCACCAGCTAGCCCTGGGCTGTCCTGTCTTGTAATAACACTTTGTACCTCAAGAGGCTATAGTGAGTCACCGTAGTGTGGAGTCTGCCATCAGTCCAACATGAGATGATGAAGAAGTAGCATGCACACTCCCGGCAAGAAACCACAAAGAAAAGAAGTGACATAAATAAAAGCAAAACCAGAGTTAACATTTACGTTACTTTCCGCCACTGGAGACGGCTCTTAGTGAGTAAAGGTATGAAGTTTGACACTGAACTCGCAATGTTTCTTCTAGACTGGTAAGTAAGGATTAGTGAGTGACTGTGGGGAGTATGAAGTCAACAGGTTGCGTCATCTTATATATTGCTCCTTTAGAGTTTTTATCTTTGAGACATAGAAGAAAATCTAGCTTCAGTCTTGCTTCTGGCCATCTTTTCACAGTGAGAAGACAACTTAGTGCTATGGGTTTGAAAGGATGTGTAGCTGTTACAGAGAAAAGGAAATAAGGCAAAAAAAAAAAAAAAATGTAAGAGAACACCGAAACTGCACATCTGGGATGTGGAGTGAAGTTTTGTGGCCCTTAACATCACTGGATTACATAATTTTGGAGGCTTGGAAAAATATCCCTGCAGATTTCTTTGAAAAACTAAAAGCAAGTCTCCCAAAGAGAAGCTGTAATAAAGGTAAAGGGTGGACACTAGGAGTTGAGGCTTCTATCTAATTTTCTGTATTTAATTTTCTGCATTTAATGGCTGTTTAGAATGACAGTGGTTTCTGACATTTGCACAGTACTGTATGTAACACTGGAGTTGATTATTTTGGTATGATTAACAGTTATATTTAAAAAAACACACACAGATGTGACTGGAAGATTTAATAACACAGTAGAGGAATATCACTTACATTTCAATTATCAACTACAATAAAACTCTCTGAAAATAGCTATGCTGCATGTTTGATGTGTGATGAAGCAGATAAGGACATGATTGTAATGTAAGAGGAGTGAGTCTCTCACCTGAGAGTGAAGATCTCCACAGAGGAAAGCGTTGAAGCAGCCAGGAAAGCTGATACTGTCTCCCTCTGCTTGATAGGCCTGGAGGGCACCATTACCACAAAGTTGCTGTCCAGTCGCAGCTCAGAGAATGGCTGGAACAGTCGCACGCTGCCGATCCTGCGCATGGGCGTGGGGCCTGAAAAGTACCCTGCTGGCCCCTGCTGCTCGGTGTGGATGGAGCTGGCCTTGCGAGAGTCCTCAGAGTTGCAGTCGCCGGTGTCTGTGGACTGTACCATGTAGTAGAGTTCCACAGGGGTGCCCTCAGCCTGCTCTGGAGCTCTTTGTCTACCAGGTACCACACTAGGTGGGCTGAACCAGCTGGGCAATGGCTCCAGTTCAGCCACACACAGCCCTAGTTCACCTTTCAAGCGGCATGTTCCTCGGACCTCCTGGGTCTCATGGAAGGCAAACATTCGGACACAGGGCAGCCTGTCCACGGTGCTGTAGTCGTCCCAGTCTCGGCCCACCACATAGAACAGGACCTGTACTTTGGGCCAGTTTGGGTGAATGCGTTCGCTTATGATGAATGTTTGAACCTTCCAGTTGAACGTAAAGAGCTGAGAAGATGATGACGATGATGAAGAAGATGAAGATGGGTTGCTGAATAGTCCTGGTCCGAGGAGCTCCATGGGCACAGGCTGCTGCACTGAGAGTGGTCCATAACTAGCATTGACTACAGGCATCCTCCTGGCCTGCTGGATGAAGAAGAGCTCAGTTCGGGCCTGGAGGCTGGAGTTCCTCATGATGTCCTGGTTAGCTTCCTTGAGGAAGAAGGCCAGCTCAGCGTTCAGAACCTGGTACTGGACGGGCAGGTATGTGGGCACAGCGCCAAACCTCTGCAGGCCCTCCAGCAGCAGTCTGCCATCCATCACTGTCACAAGAGGAGAGAAGACAGGAAGAAACATCAGTCACCCTTCTATTACGCTCATTTCCTTTACAGTGAGACCTCCACCCCCCAGACCCTAACTGCAGCAGCTGCTTAGAAGCTCTCAGCACGCTACAAAGTGGGAGTCATTTGTCTCTGACTGTGCGCAAACCCTGATCGTCCACTTTCCACACCACAATCCCATCTCAAGCAAAGCCAGACCCCTTTATCGACCGCCCGCTGCCCGGAGCAGCTCGCCACAGATATTTGGGCTGATGGAGGGACCCGAGAGGCCCTATTGATTTTGCGTCACTGTGCCAGCGTGAGAGAGAGGTGCAGGAGATTTGTGACGGCTGGTGGCAGGCACGCTGATCGCACACTCAGGCCTGACGCCAGGCCACAACAGCGATACGGTGATAAAGCATCTCGTTGGCCTGAAAGTATTACATGGATTGTTTAACAGTCTTGCTTGTGCAGATGGATTGAGTCTGTGCCTAAATAGATGGACTATTCAGTCAACAGAGGAAAATGCGTAAATTGGTTTTAACTTTTGTTTTCAGAACCCCTAAAACTGCCTGTTAATGACAACAAAATACTTTTTCATGGTTTAAAAAAGTAATTAAACTGCACTTTCGCTGTTGCAATGCTGCTAGCTCAATGTTACATTAGTGATCAGCCTGATCAGAAACTTGCTCATTCAGGCTTGACTTTGCCGTCCTTTGCTGACTAAGTTTTACCACCTGGTGTAGCAGCAGTAAAGCAAAAATTTCAAAAGGAGACCATTTGAAAGGCATTTTTTCAGTTTTTCAGGCCCCTCCTTGCCAATTTTGCAGCACCCAGTTTTGGGACCTTGCCCCATTTTCATTGCTAACATTAGTGCTACCAGCAGGGGCGGGTTTAGTGATTCTGGTGCTCTAGGCAAAAGGCAGGAAAGGGGCTCCCTGGGTGCACATTTTCAAATTAGTTGAGGCTCTCGGAGTGGCACAAGCATCTAGACTAAAAATGAATATCTTAGCAAGTGAAATCATATTAAATCTAATTGATATATATATAATATTTATCATTTTGAGCTAAAATATTAGAACATTATTTTAAGGATGCACATCTTACATTTGTATAGTTTTTCTGTTTGTTTGTTTGTTTTTTTAATACTGTCCACTTATAACATTTGTGTGGGTTTAGGTATCAAAAACATCTGACCATCTTCCAACCTCTCTTTATCCACAAAACTTTGAATTAAATAGGCTGCGTTTCTTACTGTGTCTTCATGACTGATGTATATAAATGAGCTCTGTTCTGATTGACTGTCTTGTCTTGCGCTTCACTTGGAAAGTGGTCCAGGCTAAAACACTCCTTATAATTTCAATGTAAATGGGAGGAGCTAAACTGCTTTAAGCACAAAGTGGATATATGTAAAGGTTTTAGTTTTTCAAGACATCATAGAAACAACACAGAGCTGTTTTGCAGCTTAGTTTCTATACATGGACTGTATGGACTGGGGAGTAAATGATATGTTTTGAAATAAAAAAAAAAAAAAAAAGGAAATTTGGTTTTCCAGGATATGGGCCCTTTTAACTTATTTATACACATCTTAAGTAATTTTGCACAAATATGCTTGAAACAAGCCAAATTATCTACTGACATAGTGAGACAATTTTACTTATTAAATATCTAAAATGACACAATAAATAAATAATACAAATAATAACAATAAAAAATAAACAACCACAAATAACAGCTATTTCCAGATATGTATATAGACCACACCTGCCTACTGGCTGTTGTCTGTCGACGCTATGTAGAGTAAACAGACTGGAGAGGTACACTGTGAGTGAAGGTGGAGGAGTGTGAAATGATATAGTAATAATGAAAATGAAGCATCGATCAAGGGATTTAGACAGAATATGCCAACATTTTGCAATTACTTTTAAGTCCAGTCTTAGAAGTTGGTTGTATTTTCTGCTCCTTGTACATTTCCACATATGGGTTGTAAACACTACGGGTGGTATTCCACATATGGGTGGTAAACTCTGCTGCTGAACTTAAGCCTATGTACTCTGCTGGATATCCGGGTGGCTGTTTGTGAAGTGGATTCGAACTGATATTTTAAAGTGTTGTTTTTCTCTCTCTCCCTTTTATGTAATGACATCCAAAATTAGAAACTCAACATGAATGCAGAGACCTAATTAACACAAATAATGAATTTAAAGTTCACTGTAACTGATAACGATAATCCATAGAGAAACATCTGTAGGGGAGGCTGAAGGAATAGTTAGCACAGAGACAACTCCCCTAAGAAAACTGATACATCATATAACTTTCTGTGGCAGCAATAAAGAGAGAGAGAAATAGAGAGAGAAATAGAGAGAGAGAGAGAGAGAGAGAGAGAGAGAGAGAGAGAGAGAGAGAGAG
>JAILXH010261338.1:20865-35635 GCA_023558415.1 Piaractus mesopotamicus
AGTAACATGCAACCTGCACTATGAGACTCCATATAGCTGGGATGATCCTAAGGCAAAATAAAGTGTCGAGTTATGTCAGTCCGAACATTTTCAACTTAACGTAAAACATGGTTTCTAGATATCACACTATCCTTCTGGCACTGCATATTCTGTTCCAGGCCAGTGGGTGCACGATTTGGGAGCCCAATTTGCGGTTCAACCTGTTCAATGATATGACAGCTATACAGGCCACACAGGTAAAACAAAACATGTTAAAAAAATATTCAGGGTTAAAACAACAAAACATGTCAAATGTATCCCAAACTAACGTTTTGCATGGGAATGGAATGTTAAAACAAAAAACCTTGCTATGAATAGAAATAATGAAAAATCAGAAGTAATTCACAGAACTCAAACCCACCAAGAACTCTGGGAAGCTCTTCCCTCAGTGCTACAAGACAATCACCAGTCAGTAAAGCACTGCTCAACTAAAACTACTGGACTGTAAAATTAAAATGGCTTCCAACTGTACAAGATTATCTAAACCCCTATCTGCCCAACAATACACTACTATAACCGACACTTTAACACACACACAAAACCACTTTAACACAAGCAAATTCACCCAGAACGTACTCTCTGCATGTGACATAAAGCTGTTCATTATAGACAGATTTCCAAGATGTGTCCTGCTGCTCAAGTTGGAAAAAATCTGACTGAACGAGAGTGAAGTGCTCTGTGTAAGACAGGTCTGCCAGTTTCCGATAGTGGTTATTATTATTATTCAGATAAGACCTGTTATTATTAAGGCTGGAATCCATTAAAGAACATGCTGGTATCTGACGGGATCTGTGTGAGCGTGTATGTGTAAAGCTTGATGCATGATGGAGCAGCCAGACAGACACTTCAGACTGCGCCAGTGGCAGGGCAGCCTGCTGAGAGTCCTCACTGCTCTGATGATTCAGATTCAAATCCACTCAGAAGGCTGAACACAAACATCAATAATAATGCAGAAGAGTAGAGCATGGAAACTAGTGCTGGGCAGCATTGAAGAAATTCAATATCTCAATGTTTTAAAAAAATAACAGTATTATGGCACCAGATGATATTTAAGCTTGCATTAATAAAGTCAATGACCCCATTTGTACTGAGTACTGCTACTCTATACTAACACAATTACTTACAAACCTGAAACCAAATAAACGTTACTGCCTAATCACCAGTTAGGTTATCAGTTTGGCACTATCTAACCTCTAGTTTGGACCTGCTTGTCGATGTGTACTGAAGCTGTGCTTCATTTAAAGAAACCGACTACGATCTTTTTCTCTTGCTTCTTCACCTGCCTCTTTCTATTCGTTTACTCTTTGTCCAGAACAGTGTCTGAATTCACCCTACTGCAGCACTAAGTTTCTTGTCTGCTACAGCCGGATTAAGAGACGCCTGTTGGGAGCTGGACAATGCCATGCTTATGAATAACCTCAGACGCCTCCCGAACAATGCGGGTGACGCGATACACCGCTGTCTCATTAGATGCTTCATCACAAGGGTGGAATCGAGCAGAACAATCGATGCGCTCTCTTTTCAGAATATCTCTCAGGAAAAATTTTTTTAAAAAAATCACCGATTCCTAAATGACTCAAAGATTCATTTATTTTTTAACTTTAATAACAAACAGCATCTATCATGATAAATATTACACTAATATGTTTCAACTAGTTTAAGACAAAAAAGAGTTTTGCCATTCAGTCAGTTAACTTTGCCTACGTGTTAACAGATCAGAACAGGACATATTTCTAGCTGTGAAAAGTTGAACCTTCAGTGATCAAACATCTTAGTATGGGGGTAGGTTTCAGGCGGTTTTAGGGGCTTTCCAGGTAATGTCTACATCTGCAATATGCAGATACAAGGACCTACCATATATTAGTCAAATGCTTGTGCCAGCTTGTTTTTTTTATTTCACTTTCCAGTTCTAAGGAAATACTGTTGAATCTCAGGAGGAGGGCCTCAGGTATCACAAAACTGTTGTTAAAAAGAGGCAGAGAACACTTCCAAAATAAGGTCTTTCTTTCTGCCTCCAAGCTTAAACCAAACAGACGTAGCAGACCTCTAATGTCAAATCTCTCAGCATACTTGGACCATGTCTAAATTCTCTACAAGCTGAACTGATATTCATCCTTTAGCAACAGCAAAAGAAGTCGCATTCCGGTCAAACCTGAATTCATAAACAAACACCATCCACTGCTATGCGCCAAGAAACAGTCCGCTGCAGCTCGGCTGTACTGTGGTGAAGTTAATGAAGTGGCCAGTCTGGCTGTACTGAGTGTAAAAGGGCAGGGCTGCTGGCACTGACCACGGGAATCGGCAGCAGAGCCTGAAGCAGCCCGAGCATAGCTCAGATTCCATGTGGATGCTGGTTTTTTGACGAGCAGAGGTCGAGGGAGCAAAGGGAAATAAGTTTTGGCTCCATCTCAAGCCCGCCAAAGGCTGTGCTTCGCAGAGAAGTAACGCTACAGACTCTCAGGCGGGCTGTAGCTGACTGCACGTTTACACAGGCTACTCCAATTTCTCCACGCTCGGCGTTATAAAAAAAGAGGGGGAGAGCACGAGTGTGGATGAAACGCCGAATAAAAAAAGCTACCACAGAAAAGTTGGTTGCTTTTAACACACGTCCCGTGATAACTACGCCTACTTGGGTCCATTAAAGTGGGCAGAAAAGCCGCTTTGCTGCGTGACGACGTGTGATTTTCTTTATTTTTCGACATGGTGGCTCTGCTCTGCTCTGCTCCAACCATGCGACTGTTAAATCAATGACGGGCATCATTAAAAGTAGCTGGACGCTGCCGAGCAAAAGTAAGCAGCCGGCTAGGCTAGCTAACACAAGCAACGCGAACAGGAGAGAGTGTAGAGAAAGAATAAAAGGAAGAAAAACAGATGAGAATGAGCCCAGCGTCTCCCCCGGACTTCACAGCTGGGAGTCTGGAACTGATGTAGCCAGCCTGCTAGCTCAACTCGCTAGCTAATGTAAGCTGGCACGCTAGCTAGTTAGCACGTTAGCACGCTACCATTGTTTTGCTTGAATAGATTTACCTCAAATTAATGTTTTCACAGACATAAAATGTCGGCGGTGAGCGCGGGCTTTGCGGCTTGCGACCGATTTCGATTCGCTCCGGTTCGTTTAAAACGTTCCACTCACCTGAAATAAAAATGAACTCCAGCTCGGCTCCATTGCAACACTTAAAAAAATCTGCAGGAAACCTACAAGAAATCTACAACAAAGCAGCTAAACATGGCAGCGGCTCCAACTTCCTGTAACCCTTCGGGGGGACCGTCAGAGTCAGAGTGGAGGAGACGGAGACTAACAGAGCGGAGCTCACAGCACAGTCTGCAGCCCGCAGCGCACCGACTGCTGCTCATGTAGACCCTCTTACAGCTTTTGAATTATTTTATTTTATTATTTTTTTTATTCAAATAAGTATAGGAGATCAAATACACAGAAAAACGACTGAATTTGTAGTATTTGCCGTCCATTTTAATTTAATTGAATCTCAGTGAGGAAAAAAGTTTTCTAAGAAAAAAAAACTACATTTATTTAAAAAAAATCTAAAAATATTCAAATTTAAATTGTGGTAAATGTCTATATGGCAGTATCTGTCTATCTATCTATCTATCTATCTATCTATCTATCTATCTATCTGTCTGTCTATCTATTTATCTATCTAGTCTTAATGAGAGTTTATTTTGAAAATAATTTTTAAAATAATTTTTAATTGTCTATTTGTATGTATGGGAAAAAAAGAAAAAATAATACAAGAAAATATATGTTTAAAACATAATATCTATCTATCTATCTATCTATCTATCTATCTATCTATCTATCTACAGTTGAAGTCATAAGTTTACATACACTTGTGTAGAAGTCCTTAAAACTCATATTTATCTCCTCCACAGGTTCCATGTCAACAAATGATAGTTTTAGCAAATTGTTTAGGATTTCTACTTTGTACATGAATCCAATGAATGTTTACAAACAGATTTTTTATTATTATTTCACTTATAACTGACTATTTCAATATTCTGGTGGGTCAGGCATTTACACACACCAGAAAACGATATAATGGCTTGAGAAGCTTCTGATAGGCTAAGTGACATCATTTGAGTTGATGGGAGGTGTACAGTGGTGGCAGTGGTTTACGGCCTACCTTCAAGGCCTACTTGTCCTTTTGCTTGACATCATGGGAAAATCAAAAGAAATCAGCCAAGAAATCAGTTAAAAAAAGGATTGTGGTCCGCCACAAGTCTGGTACATTCTCATGAGCAATTTCCAAATGTCTGAAGGTACTACATTCACCTGTTCAAACAATAATATCCCATTTTAAACACCATGGGACCATGAAGTCAACACACCATTCAGGAAGGAAACACATTCTGTGCATCTCTAGAGATGCTAGAGACATACTTTGGTGCGAAAAATACAAATTAATCCAAGAACAGCTGTAATTGACGTTGTATACATGCTGGAAGAAACAGGTATCTATATCAGCAGTAAAGCGTGTCCTTTACTGACACGACCTGAAAGGCCACTCTGCAAGAAAGAAGCCACTGCTCTAGAATTGCCATACAAAGGCCAGGTTACGGTTTGCAACTGTACATGGGGATAAAGATATTACTTTTTGGAGAAATGTCCTCTGTTCTGATGAAACAAAAATGGAACTCTTTGGCCATAATCACCATCATTATGTATAGAGGAAAAAGGGGGAGGGTTGCAAGCCAAAGAACACCATCCCAACTGTGAAGCATGGGGGTGGCAGCATCATGTTGTGGGAGTGCTTTGCTGCTGGAGGATCTGGTGCTCTTCACAAAATAGATGTCATTTTGAGGAAGGAATGTGGAGATATTAAAGCAAGCTGTCAAAACATCAGCCAGGAAGTTAAAGCTTGGGCACAAATAGGTCTTCCAAATGAGCAATGACCCAAAGCATACTTGGAGTAATGGAGTGGCCATCACAAAACCCTGACCTCAATCCCTTAGAAAATGTATAGGCAGAGCTCAGAACTGAAAAAGTGTGTGCAAGCAAGGAGGCCTGCAAACCTGTCAGGAGGAATAGGCCAAAATTCCAGCAACTTACTGTGTGAAGCTTGTGCAAGGCTACCTGAAATGTTTGACCCAAGTCAAAAAATACATATGTGTAAACTTCTGAGCCACTGGGAATGTGATGAAAGAAATAAAAGCTAAAATAAATCATTGTCTCTAGGATTATTCTGACATTTCACATTCTTAAAATATAGTAGTGATCTTAACTGACCTAAGAGAGGGAATGTGTACTAGGAATAAATGTCAGGAATTGTAAAAAACTAAGTGTAAATGAATGAGGCTAAGGTGTATGTAAACTTATGACTGCATCTATCTGTCTGTCTGTCTGTATAGCTACATGTCTGTCTGTCTAGGAGAAATAAATAACAAATATAATGTTTTAAATGTAAGATCTGTCTGTCTGTATGTTCATTTATTCTGAATAGGCCACTGTCTATTGTAATATGTTTTCTGTATTAGTGCAAAAAAAAATGAAGTAAACATTTTATCCACGTTACATTAGATTCTAATTGCCTTCTACTAATGTTCTAATTAGAACATTAGCAGAAGGCAAGATATATTTAATTATATTTTTCATCGATATCCTCAAGGTTATTTACCTACACAACCTAATCAAGTTTTCAATACGTGAAACCCTTAACTAAGTTTTCAATACGTAAAACCCTTAACTTTTAGCTGAAACACACAGTCCAGGTGTTTTCCACAGAGCCGCAGTGCAGAAGGGCTGTAATAAACTGACTACTGTCACTTGCTCACAGCAAGCAGACCACCCTGTACTAGAAAGGACCAGCAAGATATCTGCACCTTCCCACCTAATCTGAGTGAAAGTAAAATAATATATATATATATATATATGTTATATATAATTTATATATATGTATTGCACTATAGAAAATTATTATTTTTCTTTGGGGGAAGATAAAAGGAAAAGGAGAATTAGAATTAGCATTGTTCCCCTATTCCAGCAAGTTCTTGTTTCACTGTTCATGGACATTCAGAGAAGTTGCCTCCCATTGTACTTCTGAATCTTTGTTATGCTGTATATTGGGAGTCTTTGTTTGAATACAGTACAATGAGGGTTTCGGATGGAAGGCCTGAATACGTTGGGTCAGCCTATTCTCCCAGAGCTCGCTCAGTGGAGTTCATTCCGTGCAACAACAGGCTTCTCTTCAAATGTAGAAATGCGTATGGCACGTTTGTGCATATTGTCAGATTTGGATCAAATAGAGGCAAATTACCCAAAGGTGAGTTTCTCACTTTGTGCGTTTTTCCTTTTTAAATTTGAATGTCGTTTGATCTTTATTTTGTAAATACACATTACCTTACCACAGAAAGAAAATAATTGCCGTGCAAGTTGGTGTTATGGACATATTGAGGACGTACAGTATAAATGTAACTGACAACAGAGCAGTTATTTCTGGAAAAGAAGAAGATATATAAGAACATTTTATAGACATACATTATGTAACATTGTCGGAACCTCAGAGTAACAATCCAGATCTTTCTGACATGAAACTAAACATTGACCTGACATTTAATCTTCATGTATAATTTGAACAACAAAATTAGATTTGGTTTTAGCAGATTTTATTAAGACATTGACTATACTACTCTGCTTTTTTCCACCCACTGGATTGTGGTGTTTGAGGAATGGGAGACTGGTCAATTTTGGGTCGCTTCCTAGCGGAGGTTCAGAACCACTCCACGGTGATTGGGAAGATTTGGCTGACTGTTCTACTGATCTTCCGAATCCTGTTGGTGACGTTGGTGGGAGATGCTGTGTACAGTGATGAGCAGTCCAAGTTCACCTGTAACACCCTCCAGCCTGGCTGCAATAATGTCTGCTATGACACCTTTGCACCTGTTTCCCACCTACGCTTCTGGGTATTCCAGATTGTCCTGGTCTCCACTCCGTCCATCTTCTATATTGTCTACGTTCTCCATAAAATCACCAAAGATGAGAAGCTTGAGAGAGAGAGGGCAGAGGCTGGGGTCAAGAACTTGCCTGGAGAGTACGAAGAGCAAGGTGACGTTAATCAGGGAGGAAAACCTTTGTACGGGCCGCAGGGTGAGGAGTGGGCTGGCCATGAGGGGGAATGTGTGGAGCAGAGTCTTCTGCAGGATGACTACAGGGAGGTGGGCAAGGACCCTACGGAACTTTCCAGCCAGGTTCTGCTGATATACATCATCCATGTGGTTCTTCGATCCATCCTAGAGATAACCTTCCTGGTGGGCCAGTACTACCTGTTTGGCTTCGAGGTGCCACACCTGTATCGCTGTGAAACCTATCCCTGCCCAACACAGACCGACTGCTTTGTCTCGCGTGCTACTGAAAAGACCATCTTCCTGAATTTCATGTTCAGCATCAGCCTGGGCTGTTTCCTCCTCAACATTGCGGAGCTGCACTATTTGGGGTGGGTCTACATCTTCCGCATGCTATGTACTGCATGCTTCTTGTGCTGCAGGCCCAAAACGGAGCTGTATTCTCCCCACTATCCTTTGCTGCTAAGGCTCAGGCACTCCATGCGAGGCAGGCTGGTCCTGCAGCCCCACACAGCCACTCTGTCCCACAAGAAGACAGCCACCACCTTGCTGTCTCACGCACCAGCCATTTCTTTTGAGACAGACTCCACAGTAGAGTGCACCTCTAAGAGGAACCCGGAGGAAAAAGAACGCATGAGACTAAAGCTAGCAAACATGGCTAGGCTGAGCAGCAAGAAGTCTTGGTTATGAGTCACCTAGGGTTGCCAACTCCATCTGACAGCAACTCCAGTAACACCATTGGTATGAGAGCCACAGTAATATGTACATAGTATTATAGAACTATAGCTCATCTCAAGAATTTAATTTATGAGGTCTGGGAGGCAATTTCTTGAGTCTGAAGGAAACCAAGTCAAATGTATTGCTCTTTGCTGTATTCTTAAGCGACCTTGGGATTGTAAAAGGCGCTATATAAATGTAACTTATTATTATCATTATTATTAAAGGGGGCATTTCTGCATAATGCAACCGCTAAGATGTAAACAAAGTCATTCAGAGTGGTTTGATGTGAAGTGCTCTGTTATAGGCAAACTTACCAAGTCAGAGTGGTTCACAGTGGTGGTAATAGGAACCAGACGCCCAAAGTGGTGAATGCCTCTAAAAGCTACCTCACTCAAAGCTATTACACAAAATGGTTGTGAACATGCTGCTTGATTCCTGAAGCATTATTTTACAATAGTTTTTACATGAGCTTTTGGGTTAATTTTTAAAATACATTTATGGTGGAAAGATACACGCAGGGTGTTATAAGGCAAAACATCACACAAAGAAAATTTTTTGGATTACTATTTTCCTATCATCAACACATAAACACTCTAAAGACATGTGGGTTTATTGGCCATTTTGGATAGCAAGTAAAATGGCTATATTTGCACTGTAGACTTTGCGACTTCTGGTTCCATTCGCCAACATTGTAAAATCAAAGCTGGTAAGTTTTTTAACAGTGCAGCATTTTAGCTCAAACCATACTGAATGACTTTGCTTACATCTTAATGATTGAATCATTTACACATTTTGGAAAAAAAAAATGGAATTCCTATAATCTAGAACTTGGGAGTGGGCCTAAAGCAATGTCCGGAACTGATAGTGAATGAACTACACTGTCAGTAAAAATGCTGGACATGGTCCCTGATATTGTCTTATTGCTTCTCAGATTGCTTGGACTGGTACTGTCTCATTGTTTGTATAGCACTGTAGAATAAGTTAGCAGAGTTTCATACATGTAGTTGCAATCTGTGAGTTGTACTGTAGAGCTACTTCAACATTGCAGCACTTCAAAACAAGATATCTCACAAAACCTCCAAAGCTCTCAAATTGCAAATGCTTATATATATTTTTACAAATGAAGTATGTTTATTCAAGGACACAAGGAGATATGTAATGATAACATAAAAATTATAAAATAGTTATTTACTCTTGTCTTCTTTACTTTAGACTACATATATCCTTGCAACGTATTTGTACAAACAAAATAAGAGAATTGAATGAAAGACGTATGAAGGATGCCAAAGCTTCTTTTTGTGAAGTGATATTGCTGCACTGGATCACCAATGTCTTTAAAGCTAGTAACTTTGAGAATACATCATTTGATTTGGGTGCATGTTGTAGTCTGTGCGCTGTATCTTCCCTTTTGTTTACATGATAGTTTGAGCTTTGTCCAAGAGAGGGCAGTGTTTTCACTCTTTCACACATTGTTACCTATGTACTCCAGCAGAAATTTCAGCAGACTATGAACACACAATACAATTACAATGTGAATATTTTTTATTTTATTTTAAGAATTATAAACAACTTTGTGAAGTAAACTTATTTAAACCAACACACGTTTAGTCACCATATTTTTTTTTTTCTTATTTGCTAAACTTGTGCTAGGAACATTACTACCCAGTGATGGTTGGAAACCTGTGTTGGATTTGATGCCAAAAGTATCAAGTGTCCAAAGCAACTAACATCCATATTTTAGTTGAGGAATACACAGAGAATATTGTTCACATAGAGATTAGTTAAGGATTTATTTTTGCTTAAGAAAACCGACAATCCTAAAACGTTTATTCACTATGTATTAAGCATTTGTTCATCATGAGCTATGTGAACAATATATAAATGCATAAAACATTATGAATAAATCCTTTATGTGATGTGGATTTTACTGATAAATAAGCTGTTGAACAACTCATCATTAGAAAGATGTAAAAATAAGTATAACTTTGTTTTGAGACATTTGCTTTGAAATAGCTGAAGGTCCTACACATAATCAATTTACACAAATACACAAATCAATTTAATGATTGCTATAATCATTTAGTCATAACTGATTGTCATTGACCAACATGACCAGCAATCTTTTTGTTTCCAGATTGTGCAGTCTGCACTTGTTCCCACAGAACCGCAAGTTTATACTGACCAGGGTCATCATAAGAGCTCAAACTTTTGCTCGCACATAATTTGGCTTATATAATAAACACCACTGGCAGAATTTGGAGACAAAAGCACCACTAGTTGTTTAATCTGATGTGTAGGACCTTCAAAATGAAACATAACAGTGAAGAAGCAAAACATAGTAATAAATCACACAGAACTCAGCTCATGGGTCAGTAAGGCCACCGTTCATCAGTATAAACTGTAAAATATATTGGTTCACAAAATATTCATTGTTAACACTGAAAGACCCTGTGAGCACTAACAGCAGGTGCTGACCTCCTCAGCTGTCCCGCTCTGTCCTCCAGGCCACAGGGGAGCGCTGTTTATTTTGGCTCCCACTTTAACAGTCTCATTCTGAACAGTGTCTGCCCCAAGTCGCTTCTGAATTTCAGAGGCCATTGTCAAAAAGGCTTTCTCCACATTGCTTGCATTCTTTGCACTTGTTTCAAGAAATGGGATTTTAAGTGGCTCAGCAAATTCCTGGGAAAAATATGTAAAAAAAAAAAAAAAAGTCAATACTTAGCCTATTATCAAAGATTCAATGCACTATGTGAACTGTTTGAATACACAGCACAACTAAATATAGGACTAGAATCAAGATATTAATCATCATATATATTGAACTGAAGACATAAAACTTTAATTTATTTTATGTATTTTCAGGCAGTTGTGTTGTATTGTCACTTCTGCATAACTAAATAGTTTAGACGCCAAGTCATTCAGAGTATTTTGATGTCAGATGTGCAATTCTAGAGAAACTAACTGTGTCGGAGTTACTTACAACAGTAAATATAGGAACCAGACGTCTGAAATGTTTAATGCGTCCAAAAGCTACGTCATAGGGTGCTGTTACATGAAATGGTTATGAATATGTTGCCTGATGCCTGAGACATTGTTTTACCATAATTTGGAGATAAGCTTTTGGCCTAAAACCTATTTTTAAAATACATGCAGGGCAATTATAAGGCCTTTTTTGGATTCACCACTTCTATTTGACCCTAATCAGCATTACAAAAAAAGGAATACACATGGTCATCCGGTCATTTTGGATAGCAAATAAAATGGGCTATATTTAAGACCTCTGGTTCGCACCATTTCACATCAGAGCACTCTGAATGACTTTTACATCTCAATTGAATTGTGCTGGTGAAAAATCACCTTTTAATGCAAACAGGCAGGAAGCATCCAGATTGTGTGATGATCTTTAAGAGACAGTTACTGAGCGTTCATTATTTGCGCTTACTAATGCCAAAGCCAGGCACCATTAAGAACCAAGAGACTATACACCTATTTTTTGTGTGTTCAGTAAATGCAAATGGAAACAAGTAACCTGTTAACATGCTGTTTTACAGCCAACTGTCCCAATGCTCACAGAAAGTGGAGGGTTTGGATATAAGCCATGTTAAAATGACAAAGCACATCTGCCCAAAAATGCCTGTATGTCAATAAATAGCCTATAAGCTCAAATTCTGCTCTTTGGTCTCGTACTGATCTTGTCACTGACAACTCACAAAGCTTCAGTATATAACAAAAACAACTGCTTTAACACTCTGGTTAGGATACTCATGGAGGGCAGTGTGGATCAGCTTCTGATGAAACACAGCTTTGAGCAGATACCTTTGCTGTGGTGAAGTCCACCACCTTTTTTGAAGTTAAATCACTTTTGTTCCCCACCAGCAGCTTTGAGACATTTTCACAAGCATAGCGATCAATCTCCTCCAACCACTGCTTCACATTATTGAAGGACTCCTGCAAACACAATGAAGTCTTAGATCTATGAAAATCTCACATGATAACTCATTCATCTCTCTAGATGGTTATTACCTGGTCAGTAACATCATACACGATGATAATACCATGGGCACCTCTGTAGTAGCTGGAAGTTATAGTTCGAAATCTCTCCTGACCAGCTGTATCCCACTGAGGCAGTAAGAAAAAGAATGCATGTAATTTGTAAGGTTAATGTCAATTCCAAGAAATATGAAAATATGAAAAATGGTGAAAATAACAAAAACGCTAAATTACATGTGGTTTGGGCAATGTAAACCTACTTGATTGGTATGTACCTGGATGGATAGGTAAACTCTGAAATCTTTTGGAAATTAACAAATAAAAGATCTGCTTGATTTTATCTCATCTATTTTGACAGTTTGGCTTAAGAAACAAGAAAAACTTTATGTCTATGTCAACTCATAGACCAACAGAAGAATCTATTATCCTACAACCTGAATAGGGATTAAGCTACTGGCTGGGCAAAAGAAGCAGAATAGTTAAGCATAATGAATTGTTCATAAACTTTACTCACAATTTGCAGTTTAACTATCTTCCCATCCATCTCAATAGTCCTGATTTTGAAGTCAACCCCGATAGTGCTGATATAGCTTTCAGTGTAAGTGTCATCCTGTTGACATCAACATACATTACCAACACTAAAGTGTGGTCAAAATCAATAGTGTGTTTATCTAAACATCATACACTAGTCTTAGATTTACGCAGGGCCTATCAAAAATATATACAGGACACGAATGGATGTTTCTCACTTACCGCAAAACGCAGCAGTAAACATGACTTTCCCACTCCGGAGTCTCCAATCAGCAGCAGCTTGAACAGGTAGTCACTAAGAGAAAACATGATACTATTACAAACAAGCCCTTTTCAGGGTACAATTCTTTTCCATTTATCTCTACATCCAGCCTATATAGAAATGTAACACATCTAAATCTATCTGTTTTTTGGAATAAATTATAAACATTTTACATTATGTTCATGTGTGAGTTAAATTGCATTCATGTAGACATTGTCAATATCATTATCTACAACACATTTACTCATCCATAATTCAGCAAACACTTCTTTCAGGAAGTTTCTGGCATAAGGACTACGTCTATGTTAAAGGCATACGGCTAACACAGAGTAGGATACCCACAATAAGGTTGAACTGTGACCCAAGCACTTCCGTTTTTAATACCTTTGCCAGAGCTTATGACCCCGAACAGCAAAATGAAGTAAATTCAAATCAACTATACAACACATCGTTCTACACACCACAACAACCAGACTACAGTATACTCACTACTCAGGATTCATGTTCAAGCCGCTTAATGGCACTGTTCCAAAAAGGAGAAGATTCTTGCTTTATTTCCTTAAATGCTGTGTTGTCTCCTTCCTTCAAACAAGCAAACAGCAACAACAGTACAGGCTACAGAGAGCCCAGAAAATGCTCCATTAATAATTAAAACCACTGATCGAGTTACAAAGAGACTGTTACCTGTGTCTTAAAGCAAGAGCGCCACAGCGGCAGGCATATAGAGTACTGATAGTCTTCAAAACACATTTAGTCATTTGTAACAAGATGTTTATTTTCATCTATTCCAATCTTTACAGTAGCCATCACAGCAGGAACATCTTTAACAGTGTTTTTAAATTATTGGAAGAGCAGCCAAGAAAGACTCCATGAAAGTTGTATCAAAGATATCCTTCTTGGACATTTTCAAGAATTATACGATAATCTAACAGGAAAGGCAACATGAAACAAATGAACCAGCCAGTAACAATCATTACTGTAACGACTAGTTAAAAGGTAATTACAAAAACCAAGGTAAGAGTTAAAGGAGCCACACACTTAGTAAAAACCCAGTGCTCCACAGAAAGTCCAAACATTTCTTTAAAATCTGAATCGTAACCTTTGGGTCCGGAAGAAAGTGTTGAAAAGGTTTTACTCCGACAAACCAGAAAACTGGCACATAAAGAAAGAAAGAAAAAAATTCCAATCTAGACAGTATGGTCCACATGGTGACTATTTCATAGTACAGCAAGCTGAGCACTTCAGATAAAGATATCACTCTCATAATTTACAACCATTGTAGTATTCTTAAATTAGCTTAATTACAATTGCATCATTAAATAAAGCTCTGTCGATTTAAACCATGTTAATTCACTTGTCCAAACAGTCAATAACAAGAACCACAGAGCCACCTGTAATAAACAATTATTAATAGGAATAACAGCTTTTTCTACTAATGCTACTTTTCCATATAATATTCTTTATGTATCCTCTTCTGGTATTTGGAGTTATGAGAGGTTTCATTTTAAAAGGCTCCTGAACAGAGTAAGCAGGGTTTAGTGCATGTAGGAATCCTTTCCTACAAGGAAAGTTTCATGACACTACAGCAGAACATCCTCCTGAGGCATAGAACTCAAGCCCAGAGCACACTGACTCAACACTGCCCAACAAACACCAACAGATCCAAACGTTTGGTGTGCCGTATCATTGTGTGGATGGTCTAGAAGATTCTCCCGCATTCACACTGTTCTAGAATGTTCTCTACCATTCAGACTGGTTTTTCAGTTCTTATTCTGGAACATGTAAGCTGACTGCCAACATTAGAGTATCAGTGGCTGTGACTCGATCACATTGGCCATTTTTCTCTTAGTGTCAGAATTGTGAAATACTTTGTCATTTGTAACAAGATGTTTATTTTCATCTATTCCAATCTTTACAGTAGCCGTCACAGCAGGAACATCTTTAACAGTGTTTTTAAATTATTTCAGTCACAGCCCAACATTCTAACGTTGGCGGCTGTTTTAGAGTGTTTAAAAAAGGGACTGATCAACCAAATGGACCAGTGGGAGGACATTCTAGAACAGTCTGAAAACAGAAGAACATTCTAGATTCTCCTAACAATCACAAACAGCTATAGTGCACCCGCATTTGGGCTTGCTGGTGTTTTTAGGGATG